>MU183905.1:121099-158264 GCA_016904865.1 Pissodes strobi
TTTCCTAACGTGCGAGTGCGCTATATGTCTTTTAAAACGTGTATTTTATACTATTTTTTCTATTTTGCAGGTTTTTTAATGAAAAACATTAATATATTCTAGTCGCGATCAAAGGTCAGGCGGCCATATTGTCATTTTTGACGTCTTTATTAGTAGAAATCCCATTCAAAGAGGCATTGTCTTTATAAGAAGAAAGTCGTTCAACGGGGCCTGTGGAGAGGTGCTGCCCCCAGTGGCTGGCACCAAAAACAGTATTTATGAATGAAAACACGTGCAAAGTTTACCCTACATACGAAAAGGAAGGGGTAGAAAGGGGAATACAATATTATATTCGCGGAGCCGTAGATTTCCAAGAAATGATCTTCAGCCAAGGCTAAGTGGCTAGAACCGGTTTTATCAGTTTAATTTTAACACACAAAATGAAATTTCCAATACTGCTTCCCCAATCTTGACTTTTCAATTGAATTTATTTTATGTTTGAGAAAATGGTTTTTAGCATTTTTAACACATTGATTTTTGTGTCAATTTCTTTGCTAGTTTCTATTTTATTCATATAGGCCTAATTGAATTGATGCAGTAGTCGAAGAAAATAGATTTGCATATGCCATTAAAAAATGGGAAAATAATGAACAATAATAAAATCCTATTTGCTAAATGTAAAACGTTTTGACTTGATATAAGTAAAATTTTACAATATAAACTGGATATTTTAACGCATTCAAAATTAGGAACACTAAAAACATATTATTAAACTATAAAAAAAATTATATTTATAAAAATTGATTATTCGTTTCCTATTATTAGTCAAAAAGTAAGGTATCACAATTTTTAAACTTGCAATGTTTATAGAGAAATATAGATAAAAATTAAATTTAGTTCCAATAGTAGGTAGGTATAGTTATTTCATGTATTTTTTCTTTTTATAGAAAGAAGACAATTAAACATTTTCTGCAATTTTATGCTTTAATGCACCAGAAACATGTATTTATCAAATTATTGATTAAAATGTCTTGTTATTTGGAGATTAATAATAAAATTAAATATTTTTATTTTATTAAATTTCATTATTTTTGCAAAAGAGGGGGAGATAAGAAATAAGGTGTTTAAAAACTGAAATCAAAACTCTTACCTTCGATAAGTATTTATTTAATATGAGTTCGGCATATATTAATACTAATTTATGTATCGGTACATATAATATTGCTCCAGGCCAACAGCCAATGTTCAAAACTTTCAATCGCTTATAGCCATTATTATCATTATTACATAATTGACAATCAAATTAAATTAATATAAATGTACTCTTCAAAATATATACTGTAGTTTATTCGCTATAATCAAGTAAATAATTTTTGAAAAAATTCGGATTTAGGATAGTGAAATAAACAACATCCGAGTAAAACTATATTTACTCGAAAATTAAACAATTCAATTGATAAAACACATCAACCTATACAACCCTTAAAACTAAAGAACAAGTATATAAGATAAAAAATAAGCATCGAGAGTAGTGTGCTGTTTCGGGCAACTTCTGGTTTGATTCATCCCTTATTTTCAACTGATCATTTTATGTTCACTTGTATTATTTCCCTTTGAAATAATTCATTTATTTTATCTTAGATGCCAAATTTTTTCATATCAAAGTTTTGTGTTATTGCCTATCAAACTTGTAAAGTTATACATGTTCTTAAAATAACTTTCTTGTATATTATAAGTTACAATTAATCACCAGAAATCATAATTATTTTTGCTATTTTTCAATCAGAAGTTGCTAATATAGCTATTGTGATAAACTGATGTATCAAGAGATTAGATCGACTACAATTCCATAAATAAGTACTTATAAATATTACTTAAATATCGAAAAGTAATTGGACTACATTAACATAGATACAACCTAAAAGCATCACCATTTAATAAGAATCAACTAATAAATTAATTATAATCAGTCGATTAATGTTTTATCTTTATTTAAATATAAGATGATTCACAGATCTCATTTATTAGTATTTAAAAATTTATATATGTATATGTATTTAAAATTGTCAAATCATATTCA
Source organism: Pissodes strobi (assembly GCA_016904865.1). Lineage (NCBI taxonomy): Eukaryota > Metazoa > Arthropoda > Insecta > Coleoptera > Curculionidae > Pissodes > Pissodes strobi. The sequence goes on from MU183905.1 coordinate 123,159, forward strand.
AAATCATGTTTCGTGCCAAACAATATTGGTCCATAAAACTTACTTTTTAATTTAAAAAATTCAAATTCGCTAGAAAAATATTACTTTTTTACACTGTGAAAAAATCCTTAATTGTAGTAAATTGGAAAAATACAATTATATAATATATATTTAAAGTTTTATGTTCCATTTAAAAAAAACAGCAAACAACTTTTTCGAATACTAAGTAACTAAAAATCTTACTCTTGGAGTAATATTAAAATGTTGTTTTTTACTCCGTGAATAAAAGTGGATAGTGAATAAAAAAATTATAACGTCAATTCGCATGTTGAATATGACTTACATTGTTTATATATTAAAGTCCTTAATAAAACATTAATTATGAATTCCCGGTGGGATAAACATGAATCACCTTCAAATCAGCTTATTCGGGCAATAATTGATTTTTTGTTTTAAAAATAAATAGTACATTGGACATATCTATGCTTTGCTGTATTGAAAGCCATCTAAGTGGCTTTAGCATCAAATTAATGGGAGTATAATGTGTACAGAATAATATAATGCGCATAGCTTTATTTCGTAGCAACTGGAGTCTTTGTATATCAGCCTTTTTACCTGATATCAACAATGAAAAACAGTAATTGAAATGCGGATATATAATGGTATTATATATAAGAACACGACTCCAGTGACTAAGAATCTCAGCTATTCTCCTAAAAAATTCTATCTTTTCCAATTTTTTTTTCTAATATGATCTACATGTAACAAAAAATTAAGCTGAGAATCCAAGACTACCCCTAAATATTAGATGCATTTTCAAATAGGCTATTAGATATCTATCTTAACCCAATAATGATTTTCTAGAAATCTATTACAATTCTGCTTAGAGCCAAAAAACCATGTACTTTGTCTTTTTTTTAACCTAAGCCTATTTACACACAACGAGTTATAATGGATGTTAAGTTTGGATTTCGTAGTATCTACTACCTGATTAAAATCCTTCCCGCAAACACAGATCAACATATTGTCCACAAACAAACTTAGAAATGTATAATTTAAAACTCGGTCTAGGTCATTGACATATAGCACAAACAAAAGGGGGCTCAGAACACTGCCCTGCGGCACCTCTATCTCACTATCAAACGGATTTGAGGACGCATTATTCACTCTAGTCACATGGGAGCGATCCTCCAGGTGATCAGTGAACCAAAAAAGTGCACTGTTTGTAATTCCATAGGCCTGTAGTTTGTGGATAAGTCTTCTCCTATTGATGAAGGTGAAGTAAAGAGTACCCAAGTACATAAAAAGCACTCTTTAAAAATTTAACTGCTCAGATTTCTTGAACCATATTTAATGGGAAAATATTTGGCACCAATGATGAAGACATACTTTGTAGGCACAGCGATCAAAGAAAGCTTTCTCGCCCAGGGGATGTTCCTTTACAAATTGATGCTCTCAAATAGACGTTATCTGAAATGTAATCTAATTGTGGCTAACTAAATAAAATTAAAGCTTGCCCCTAAACCTTTTTTGGCAATCATATAGCTATTAGTATTTTTTTCACTTGCTACTGGAGGTTGCAGAATTTTATTTTATATCTTATATTTAATTCTCAGTCTAAGCTTAAATGCACCTTAGGACGCTATTGGATCAATTTAATTAAATCCCTTTACTTCAAAGCTAACCATTATCAAAGTAGTTTACATATACTTTGCCATTATTGTAATAAAAATGAACTCGAAGTAGAACTTTCTTTCTTATTAAATTTCTTCTCTTATTTCTTTCTTTAAATATTGTAGTAATATACTTATTTTGTTTAAAAATTTCGTTTTTTTAACCAAAAAAAAAAATTCTAAAACAGAGTTTCTTCTAAGCAGAATCATACAGTGAAACTTTTTCCAAGGTATCTTAATTTAAAAATTATGCCGGACTACGTCTTTTAAACCTTAGCGATTTTGCTAATGGAAAGACATATTATTATCAGTTTTTCAGCATGTACCATGTAATAATTTATTTTAAGTGTGTCTCGATAAGTGTTTATTTTAAAGGGTTTAAACATCTCTGCACTATTATTAAGCCATTTAATGTAAAAACTGAAGAATAGGGATTTTTAAAATTTGTTTGAAAGCATTTTTGAACATTTTAATTTTTTTTTTCATGAGATAGAATCTTTAGATTCAAAAAATCAATGTACGAGGTGTCACTAAAAGGCCTGTACAAAAAAGTTACCACAGAGGCCAAAATATTACGGCTTAACTTATCTAAGGCCAAAAGTTGATGGCCTACTTCTTGTGATTTATTTGTTATTGTCGGCATTTGTCTGGCAAACTTACACCCTTCTCAAAATAATTGTTTTTAATCCTAATAAGACAAAATTCTATTACATATATTAAACTTTGCAATTTACGTATCTATACATTATATAATATGTAATTTGAACTTTGTGTAATCTTTTTTTTTCTATATATACCGCAAATCACTTGATTTCAAAGTGATCCTCACATAACATTTTTCTAAAAGATTTTTCCTTTCAGCCGTTTTAAGCCAAATGTTAAATCTAAAATGAATGCATTTTTATGTCATTAAAAGAAACCAACAATTAACCGACTGATAAAGTACTTATTGTTTAATATTTTTGATTATATTTTTCTGAAAACGCTTTTTTTCACCTATTTTTGCAATAAAGTAAAATAGGTTTTGTCGGGCAAGCGCACGGAAACAGCGTACGGAATAATTTATGCATTAATAACTTTGGTTATTTTCTGTCAGGGTTTTCATTTATTTTTTGGCACCCACCTACAAGATTAGAGAAAAACTGTTTATACTTAACTTGAATTATTATTCCCTATTATCTTTTGGATCTATCAAAGTAACCAAACCAAGATGGCAAACAAATTAATAAAACCGAAATATACTTTTTATAAATAGAACATCCTATGTTATATATTCTGTCATACTAACAGCCTTCATATCCTGATTTCAAAAATATATAGTTTATTGAAATTTCGTGCAACTTTTTTTGGGACATTTAACGTTAAAATATAATAATTCAATCGAAATTGAGATTAACCTGTCTTGAAAAACAAAGTTTGGTTATTTTCTATTAATTAAGTATATGCCCATGTATAACTCGTTTTTATGTTGTTTTTAGAAAATTGCTATAAAAAATATTGTTCATTAAGTACACGCCCAGAAATCGAGTTTTCCATGCTTTCATTGCTTGAATGAATATATCGCGCGAGCACGGAAAATCTTTATTTTCATACTCTTAATGAAATATGCTATTGCGTGGAACAGTTTCTATACTATGTACAGGGTTATCCAACGAGGACTAGACAAGGCGATTTTTTGACTTTCCCTGTACTTTTATAAAAAAAAAACCTGAAATAGCCATCTTATGTAATTTTCTCCCGCGAATTCGGATATGTTCAGCAAAACACAATTGAACATCAATGATATTTTTTAAATGGGATGCCATATTTCTAATGTGCTTATCCGATTTCTCATATAAATTTTGATCTAAAATGATGGATTTTTAATTCAGAAACGCCTTTTTCTTCAGTTTTAAATTCGGAAAATGTTCGTCTACCGTATGATTATTACCTGATAGATGGATACCCGTTTCACCTGTTCAACCTTTAACTTGCTTTAAAGCGGCCGTCAGTCAGATCAAATAATCAACTTTCAAATTTCTATACTATATTTTTCACGAATTAGTTACAAATAATGGTAGTTTTTTGCAAATCTATTATTGTTTTCGAATAAAAACAGTATGACATATTAGAAAAAACTATAAACTAACTTAATAACTTTAATCTCAATAATTGTTCGATGTGTCCTCCATTATTTTCAAAACACGACCGATGCCCCCTTTTTAGTCTCTCCAAGGAATCTCTTACAATATTTTGGTCCTGGTTAAGACTATTAATTTTATTTATAATTTTTTGCTCAATATCCTCGAGACTTCTGTTCGGTCGTTGATAAACTACATTTTTTAAATGACCCCATAAAAATGTATCCATTGGCGTGATATCGGGGCTATTTGGTGGCCAACGAATTATTCCGTTACGGCCAATCCACTGATTGTAATGCTCATTTAAGTATGTTACCACTTCTCGAACTGCATGAGGCGGAGCACCATCCTGCTGCCAAATGATATTGTTGTAGACTTGCAATGGCAATTTTTCCAAGAAATTCTCGATATTGTTTTGAAGAAACTGGAGGTGTCTTTGGCCTGTTAAAGAGCCACGATAAAATAGTGGTCCAATGATTCGATTTTCTAACATCCCACACCAAACATTAAGTGAGCTCCTACCTTGAAACTTTATCATTTCATATCTATGAGGGTTAACTGCTGCCCAGTATCTTGTATTTTTCCGATTGTATACCCCCGATGTTGTAAATGACGCTTCGTCAATCCATAGAATTTTATTATATAAATTAAAATCTTCGTCTTGCTCTCTCATCAGCATTGAAGCAACAAATCGAAATCGAAGTTCTTTTTGATGTTGTGTTAAGTATTGAACGGGAAGGATGCAATATGGTTTTAGACCACTTTTTTTTTAAAGTTCTGTGAACTGTTCCATAACTTACTCTCCGGAGTCCTGGACCATGCCTTACTTCTCGTACCGCTTGCGGAATAGAACTCTTCGGATTTATAGTAAAATATTGAACAATGGCTCGGTTCCTTCTATTCTGTATTTTCATCTTTCTTGGCTTATCTTTCAATGTACTGCTTTTTTCAAATAGGGTCTTAATTCTGAGAATTGTATCTACTGAAATGTGTCTCTGGAAACTCTCAAAAAATGTTCTTTGTGTTTGTCGAGCATTCTCTCCACTTTTGTAATATAATTTTATTACACTTACTCGTTCTTCTAAAGAGTATTTCATTATTTGTAACTAATTCGTGAAAAATATATTATAGAAAGAAGTTGATTATTTGGTCTGACTGACGGCCGCTTTAAAGCAGGTTAAAGGTTGAACAGGTGAAACGGGTATCCATCTATCAAGTATTAATCGTACGGTAGACGAAGATTTTCCGAATTTAAAACTGAAGAAAAAAGGCGTTTCTGAATTAAAAATCCATCATTTTAGATCAACATTTATATGAGAAATCGGATAAGCACATTAAAAAAATGGCATCGTATTTAAAAAACTATCAAAGTGACCCCTAGCACTTTTATTTGATGTTCCATTGTTTTTTGTTGAACATATCCGAATTCGCGGGAGAAAATTACATAAGACGGCTATTTCAGTTTTTTTTTATAAAAGTACAGGGAAAGAAAAAAAATCGCCTTGTCTAGTCCTCGTTGGATAACCCTTACAAAATTAAAAATGTTAATAATAAAAACAACAAACCTTCTCGAGGTAATTTAAATAATGTTTTTTTTATCCCTACTTTTAGTTGAAAAATGTAAATAAAGGGAGTTATAACCAGGTTATTTCAAAAGTGTTAACAAAAATACTATGTTTGAACGTTGAAATAATAATATAAGCTCTCGCACTATAAATATCGCCGACCGAGCAATACGAATCTAAATTATCAACTGCAGTCTCTGATTATATCCTCGGATGGCTGGCCATCCGTAGGGGGCGGAGATTAACATAAACTCGTTACGCACGCCTTAGATAGGCACTTTCGCATCTGGTGTGTCGAGGGTTGCCAAGTTTTCCACGAGCATAGCGAGGACTTTTCCAGTGACGGCTCGCGGCCTTCAAAAACGGGGAAGATCTTTCTAGAGTGCTCTGCAGGGGCAAACAATGCGCCGCAGGCGAAAAATTTTTGGGGACCACGCCCAAACTGCCAAAATTTGTTAATAATCATAACGATATTTTTCATCAAATAGTATCAAATTATATTAGCAACAAAACAATTTGTGTATGTACTTACTTGAATAACAAAAACGTAGGTTAACTCGAGGATTAACTTTTAAACTGGAGATCAATCCGAGGAAAAACATGTTGGATGGAAGCGAAAACCATCCAAATAACGCGCGAAAACTATCTAAACAACTAACCGTCTAATATACCTAAATCCGAAATATAGGAGATCTACATATATAATAGAATAGATAGATAGACATTTCTTGGCAAAATATACATATAATATGCTTTCACAAGAAAATATAAAAATGTAGCTCATATCTGTATTAAAATACTGTCAGAATTTAAATTACTCAGTTAACATACTACTTTAAAATTACAGCAACGCAAAGCATAAAAACTGTTCTTATTCAGAACACCAAGTCCTGTTGGTAAAACACATGCAACTAATTATTTTAAACGTCAATAACCAATTAAAATACAATTAAGTAGGTAATTTTTGCAAAGGTTTACAATTTGGTAATTATTAATAAAATCTTATAAGAACCACTGACAATAGTTTAACAAACAGAACTTAATCAATGTAAATATATGACTATTCAAGTGATCACTTATTCACTTACTTCAGCAAGCGATAATCACTCCGAAAATACCCATCAAAAGAGTAAAATGCGTTTTCCAGAAGATACTTTTTTATGGTTGCTTTGTATCTTTTTCATCAAGTATTTTTACATGTTGTGGTAGACTATTAAGGAATTTAACCCCATGAAAGCTGGTGCCATTCCTAGCGTTTGCAAGACGAAACTGGCTAGGTACTAGGTTTGTGTTATTTCTGGTCGGGTAGTTATGGATATCCAGATGTGACCTAAACTGTTGCAGATTCTGCCTTACATACATAAGGCCCTGGAGTATGTAGACACGTCATGGGAGAGTCATTATCTTAAGTTGAACAAAGCTCGGTCGACAGTCCTCCCGGTATCCCAGCCCCGCAATAATAAGCCTAATGTTAATATCTTAACAGCATGAGGGGAGTGACCCCACTCCAAGATTGCATAGCACGTGTTTGAGTTGAAATAACCATGGTAAGCTGACAGCAATGTATTAGTAGACATGCTTTTTGAGAGATCTGTATTGTACTGGTACTCCATCAAATAGTATTATATTATTTGATATCATGCAGAGGCAAAAATATGTTAGCAGTTGTAACATGGTTTGAGATTGAATTGCTATTTTAATATATTTTTTTATTATTTTTTTTTTGCAATGAGATGATAATAGTGGAAAAGGATGACATTTTGGTGACAAGGGAGAAGGGAGGACTCAACGCTTTAAAGAAGGACTGTCCTCCCGAAAAGGAGGACACTTGGCAACCCTATGTGACTTTATCTGGGGTTTCCATCAAAATCCACAGTAAAATAAATGTTAATTAATAATATATCTTACTGTATCTAATCCTTGCCGGGGTCTGTCTCTATCTTCTAGGAACCGGAAGGCTTCATAGGCAAACCAGCGACTGCTATACACTTCATCCGTTCCTAGATAAATAATATACTAATTTATAAATATAAAAATAAGGTTTAATTTGTAAATATTTACTTCTAATATACTGCAATACAATCACTTCAATTATTTAAACAAAAGGCCCTGTATATTACTAGTAATATGCTCCTTCTAATTCTAAAATTTTGGACGTTTTTTAAAAGCATTCAATCAAAAGTATTGACAATTAAATATAACATAATAATAATATGAAGTTTAAGCAGTTATAAAATCTTGATGTACAATAAATGTATACATAATTAGTAAGCTTTCTTTTATTTTTCAATAAATTTCGTAAGACTAAATTTGTACATATTTACTTTTAATATACTGCAATACGATGACTTAAATTATTTAAATAAAGGGCCCTGTACATTACTAGTATAGCATGCTTCTTCTATTTCAAGACGTATTTTTAAAAGCATTCAATTAAAAGTATCGACAATTAAATTTAGCATAATAATATAAGGTTTAGGAAGTTATAAAATATTGATAATGTATACAATAAATGTATACATAATTATAGTTAGCTTTATTTTATTTAATGATAGATATTAAGATTTACCTTTTCCTGTTCCCATAGACGACTTAACTTTGTTTTTTTCCTTCCTGTAGGTCGCCAATAAACTTGCCATTTTCTTTCTGCTGGCCTCTGCAGATTTCCCTATGGCTGACGCAATTTTATTCCCCGCGTCCACCTTTTTTTCTTTTTTAAAATAGTGTTTTTCTATTTTGGTATCATAAAGAAGTCTTTTCGATACGCAAAGTAGTGTCGAAAAGAAGCTCTTTTCGACACTACTTTTGTTGACTGATTACTATAATATTAACAAAATTGTTCAATGCCAAGGCTCACTAGCAAAAATTTCGACACTGCACCGTTTTGAATGGGATTCCTAATAATACAGACGCCAAAAGTGACAAGATGGACGTCCAACTTTTGATAGCGACTTGAATAAATTAATGTTTTTCATTAAAAAACGTGCAAAATAGAAAAAATAGTATAAAATACACGTTTTAAAACACATTTAGCGCACTCGCACGTTAGGAAACTCCCCGCAAGCGGGTCGTTTCCTAATTTCGTTCTCGTGCGATAAAATATGGTCTTTTAAAACTAGTATCTTAATATACTATTATCTTTTGGGTCCCACAAATTTTTGAATGATTTATAGGCCTATACTAAATGTAACATGGTTTCTTCGGACTACTCCATATTCACCGGCGGCGTCAGTCTCGCTCTTTGAATTAAAACCCCAGATAAAGGCAGTTTCCCATCTGGTGATTTTGGTGTGACTTTATCTGGGGTTTTAATTCAAAGAGCGAGACTGACGCCGCGATAGTTGTTGGTGAATATGGAGTGGTCCGAAGAAACCATGTTACATTTAGTGCAGGCCTATATATAAATCATTCAAACATGTGTGGTACCCAAAAGATAAACACTATTTTAAAAAAGGAAAAAAGGTGGACGCGTGGAACGAAACTGCGTCAGCCGTCGGGAAATCTGCCGAGGCCAGCAAAAATAAAATGTCAAGTTTATTGACGACCTACAGGAAGAAAAAAACAGAGTTAAGTCGGCTATAAGAACAGGAAAAGGTAAATCTTAATATCTATCATTATATAAAATAAAGCTTACTATAATTATGTATACATTTATTGTATACATTATCAAGATTTTATAACTGCCTAAACTTCATATTATCATGCTAAATTTAATTGTCGATACCTTTAATTGATAGGTTTTAAAAATACGTCTTGAAATAGAAGGAGCATGATATACTAGTAATGTACAGGGCCCTTTATTTAAATAATTTTTAAGTGATCGTATAGCAGTATATTAAAAGTAAATATTTACAAATTTAGTCTTAATACGAAATTTATTAAAAAATGAAACAAAGCTTACTAATTATGTATACATTTATTGTACATCAAGATTTTATAACTGCTTAAACTTCAGATTATTATTATGTTAAATTTAATTGTCAATACTTTCAATTGAATGCTGTTCAAATAATTGAAGTGATTGTATTGCAGTAGGTATATTACAAGTCAATATTTACAAATTAAACCTTATTTCTATATTTATAAATTAGTATATTATTTATCTAGGAACGGATGAAGTGTATAGCAGTCGCTGGTTTGCCAATGAAGCCTTCCGGAAGATATATACAGACCCCGGCAAGGATTAGATACAGTTAAATATATTATTAATTAACATTTATTTTACTCTTGATTTTGCCATGGAACAGCCCCTTCTTTAACACAGTAATATCAGAGTTTAACAAACCAACGAGTAGCGACATAAAGCGTCGGCACCTTTGATGTTCAAGGGACCGATTCCGGCAGAGCCGATGACAGATGGACACCATATTTATAAACTGCTCAAACCATGAAATGGCTCGAAAGGAGGCTACTCTGCCACTACACTATAACAAACTTGAAGTGGAAAATTGCTCAAGTTTCATATTTGAATCCGACTCAGTAAAATTTAAAGCTTTTCTATAATTAGTGGTTTTTTCTATTTCCTGTCAACCTTGTCGATAATAATTTCTACAAGCTTTCATCGTAAAAATATATATTACATAAATTACTTTATTTAAATAATTAGTTTCCTTTAATGAGGGCGGGTTGAGAGAAAAATAAACTCCTGTACTTGATGATTTCATTTATCATGTTAAGAAGTTGATGCGTCTATCTTTAACCTAAATAAAGCACTTTGAGCTTACACCCGCCTGGTTTGGAAGTTATTGAAGGGGTGTAGCAGAGGTTTTTAATTGGTAGTAGAAAAAGATGTATTGTACGACGTTTTCAGCGGTGCTCAAATTGACATTTCTAATACTAGTTTCAGCAACTTCTTGTTATTATTAATAGTAGGTACTCCATTTCTTTAAATTACGATAAGTTATATTTACAAAAGTATTGGGTACATTTTTTGAACCTTTGAAACGAGGAGGAAAATTAAAACTTGCAACAGCACAAACAAAAAGATTTTATTAATTCTGTAACTGTTGTCAGTAGCCTGAGGAATTCTAAGTCAGGAGTATTTACTTACCCGAGTACTCTTAAGGGATTCTAGCACTTACACTCACTCTTATGAAGACAATGATGTTAAATTATTAATTTCAATAAAAAAAAAAACAATTTTCACTAGTCTAACAAGGTTTATTAATCAAAGGTTATTGAAAGTAAATTCGCGGCGTAGATTTCGGCAGAAATGCAACAAAAAATGTTTAATTTCAATGTTTAATAAACAAATTTTGACATACATGTACAACCAAAAATAAGAAATTACCACATAAAGGCAAGGCTAAGCCATCCCAGGGAGGGATGACTGACTATGTCCTCTATAAGGCATGGCTCGAAAAAAAACTAACTGACTGATGGTCTAACATTAGCAAACTCCCTTGTTCAAATATAGCACCTACCAACGCTTCATTACCACCGACCTTGTTCGATCCACCTCCGTCCCGGTACTCTATTCTCTATTTACACTGTTGACAGAAGATATACTCGGTAAAAATCCTATAGCAGAATCATTTAAAGGGATAAAATTTGAACTGTCTTCCCAAGGACATGAACTTCGGTTAACTTAACAGAATCTAGGACTCAATACTGACCACGTAACGTTAATGCTTTTAATTATTTATAGTTAAAGGTCGCTGTGCTTTACATTTATTATTATATAAATATACCTACATATACTAACTACTAAGACATAAGTAATATAATAATGCTTATAATAAATTAGTGGTTGCTATCATATAAACAATACTAGCTTTAGACATAAACATTACGGTAACAATTTACTGTTATGATAACCCTATTAATAAACCATACAAATATAAATATGAGAACAATATTACTTAAAGCAAATTAATAATAACTTAAAAAATATTGCTTTAACCCTTTTGCTTAAAGAGACCACACACAGCTCTAAACGCTGCTATTTACATACATTCATACATAAGTTTTCATAAATCAGGGTAAATTATTAGGAAATTAAAAATGCAATAATTTTGATCAACTATACACATGTGATAGGATTTTCAACTTCCGAATTCCTTTTCAGAACTGTTACATTTGAGATGTCTATTATTAAATTTTAAAGTATAAAATATTTTTAGTCTTATAAATAGTTTTAATACAAACAGCTTGGGAAAATTTGAACAGGGATGGAGAAATTGTACTTTTTCAAATATATTCACGAGATAATTAGATTTTTTTTTCGCCTGTACATATGTTCTCAAATTGCGAGTTGAAAATACTTTCAAGGCTGTATATAAAATGTATCCACCTTTCTGGTGGTGATGATAAACCACCAAAAGTACCTTTGGTTGCATCAAAAGCTTTACAATGAGACAGAATTTTGTCTACATCAATACTAGTACATTCTCTGCTAAAAGCATAGCAAATGTCATATGAATGTACTACCAGACACCTTTTCATCAAATATCCACAGACATAATAGAAAGCATTTTGGGTTGATTGGTTTCTTTACAGTAACTGCAATCAGGCAAGGAAATTGCTCCAGTTGATGTTTCCGACTCCTTACTAATAATTTCTACCATGTCCATGGATTTTAAACTAATGAGAACATTATCTAAGTCCTCCCTACAATTCATGTGATTTGAGTGGACATAATTCTGAACAAATAATTTTCTTAAGGCGCTTTGAAACTGTATTGTTGTGGGATTTATGCAATTGCCTCCCTGTTGCCTAACACTTCCAAAGAAATTTTCTAAACAATCAGTCTTCTGGTTTTAAGATATTTATACCCACAGTTTAAAAGTTTTTGCCAAAAATTGAGAAGACGTCTTATTGTAATAGACCAGCATTTAATAATCTTGACCATTTTTGTTTAATGCCTTTAAATTTGGCAAAAAAATCCAAAGCTTCGTTTGAAAGTTCTAACTGTAAATCAGATCTGTCAAATACATTCTTAAATTTATAAGAATCATTTTAAGATGTAAACAGATTATTAAATTTGCCTACAATTTTAATTCTGCAAAAGCTTCATTTGGAAGTGCACCCAAACTCATGTGTGTATTCATACCACTGGCAATTGAGTGGCTCAAAAGTTGAGCGGCATAACTCACTCACATTTTTTCCAAAGTTGTGGGATTAAGGTGAGAATTAGTGAGTTTGGGTGCACACCTGTAGATCTGCATTTTATCGGAATTATAGAAGCATTTAATAAATGACCAAGACGTTTTTCTACCCTGAAAGCAAAAGGTGTGCTGCCTTAAGTTACTGCGGGTGGCCTTAATCAAATGACATGGGTCAAAAATATAGAACATATTCTCACCTCCTACCTGAAGCTCTGTATTTTCAGATGAAATTCCTAGACATTTAGCCAAATCAATAAAATTCGAGCCCATGTCACTTGCTATACCTTTTACTTCATATATAAACTTTAAATTTAAAATACAATCTTCTAAAATAGTACGAAGTTTATCAACCTTTAGTTGAGTGCCTACAATCGATACAAAGTATGCAGTGTTTATCCTTATCGGTCATTGTCTTCATTTTAATTTCAAGGGCTTTATATACTGATTTATTGTGTAGTCATGGTTGACATTGCAGCCTTTCAGCATATATAGTTGGTGAAAGGTGAGAGAAGGTAGAACACGATTATCTTTTCTTATGTTCATTGGTTGAATATAATCCAAATTCACCGATTTTGTTTCTTCATCTTTTGAAATACTAGGACCTGAAAGTGAAAATGATAATGAAGGTATTGTTGATACAGTATCAACAACAAGCATAAAGCTATTTATTTGCAGTGGCAATATCATGTTAGACCCAATAAAGTGTCTGACAAATATCAATTAGTACAACTGAGATAAAAACTGAAACTATTTATGTGACCAGTAGGTACTTTCTGTTGGGTACATGACTCATAAAACCAGGTAGTGTTTCTAGTACATATTGTTTATTAAATTATTGTGATCATAGGATGAGGTGAAATATCTCAATTTTGAGTACTTATCAGGGTAATTACTGTTTTGTAACTCACTTGTAAATCATAAATCCAAACAACAAAATGATTCTACTCATGGAATTTGAAATGCGGTTGCTAAATTCAGTCATAATGATTAGACAAACGAAATAGCTGTAACAGTTTGTGCCATTAGAAACAATACTGATACTTTAATTTTTTATGTTAATGAATAATTGCTATAAAGATTTACCTGCAAGGATCTTGATTTTTTTTTGGTGGTTCTGGATATGAATCTTGACTTGTCTCAAATGCCCGTTGTAGATATAGACCAAATATTGTAGGAATAGCATCAGGTACCAAGTGCTTTCTTGCAGAGGTTATCTTAGAAAAATACTTTTCCTCAAAGTGAACTTCAGATAGTCTATATGTCATCATCTGTTTAACTGGTTTATACAGTATATCACTTCTAATAGATGCTTCTGTCCAGACTTTGGCACTGAAAAAAAAATCTCAATAGATCTACCTATGAGAGCTGAAATTTATAAAATTTAAATAACAAATATTTTTAACACAAGCTTGGTCTTTTTGCAGTTTTTAATTAAAATACACGGGGGCAGAGATTTTAAGCCTGTCATTATTACTCAGAAAATGAAGCATTTATAACACATCAAGGCACATATTATTGCAGTTTTGGAATGCCAGCTAAGTTCTGCAGGTGATGTCATTTACAATTCGCAATCAAAATGTAAGTGAATTTGATTTAGACATCTACCGATTTGGCAAAACTAGGGTACCTAGACCAAACCTCCAAATATCAAGAATTATGAAATTTTGTTATAAGTTTATCGATTTAAACTCATCTATGCACTTGCCGAGGTGGTCATTTGAGATATATGTTATATTTCATACCTAATTCCCATGTTTCAGTTTTACAATAAAGGCATAAAGTTCAAAATATTCCATTAGCTTTTCGTTGTATCCAAATAACAAAATCGTCAGTTCTTATTGAAACACCCTTTATATATGAATGCTATACTTGTGTACAACAAATATTATGTTTAATAAAATAAAATAAAAAAGACAGAAACAAATTAAATCTTAACAAAAACCTTACAAGGAAATATGTTTCTATAAAGAGGCTGGGTTATCGCATAAAAGAACTAAATGATGCTGATTTACTTACAGTGTTTTAGAAACAGAATCAAATAGCAATTCTGCTAATTTAATTTTTGACGATAACCTGACTTTTTGTTTTGGAAGATACGAATTAATTTTTTGGAATTATTGAGTAAGGTAATTTTTTTTTGGCAGCAAATAACTGTTCCCAACTTGATGCCTAAATATCCATAATTTCCAACTAGCTCATTGTTATTGGGGGGACAACCTACAATGACGTTTTTCTGTCTATTTTCAAAAGATCCTTAATCCTCTCTTTGTAGTAGACTCCTTTTCAGGTATGGATTATTTGTACCCACTTAAATTTTTCTAATTTCAGGCTATTATCTATTAGATATGTAAGTAATGACAGATAAAGATAAGGTAGCATGCTCTCTTATACAATGGTAGCAGACATCGATATACAGAAGCATAATCTCTCCCAAATATTTAATATTACCCGAATTTGTTGTTCCGAAGATTTACTGGAAATTAGGGTATGATTCAAACTAGGATATTACATCTGTGATTCAATCGCACTAAAGACACGTTATGCTACTTATTTAACCGAGAAACTCATTACATTACACAAACCGAACCGCCCTTCTACTTTTCCTTTTCCGCGAAATCGAAATCGTTCGTTGTTGTCCCTAATATGTGGTATGGTTACTGGTTGGTTAGGTTAGGGTCTCTCCTTTTTAGGTTACAATGAAAAATATCAGGCCTACTAAACATAAAACCCAGGTCTTACTACAAATAACTTCTACAAACTAATACAAGCTGGAATAATTTCATTCCTTTACAATAGAATTATTTTGCTGGAAATTGCTAAAGACCCTTCATGTGGGAACAGCATAACAAATTTTATAGGGACATACGCTAATTAAGAGAGACCATTTTTAAGCACATATACGGGTGCATTATTATTCTACTTTTGAAATTTTTGTTCAATGTAGAATGTGGAGATATATGTTGTTGGATAAAAAAAAACTTGAAACTTAGAACAGTCTAGCAATACACATTACATGTACCTAACGCCTTTTGGAATTCAATTTGTCACTTATAAATTGCACTTTTTCACCACTAATACTCCTGTATCAATATTTATCCATTCTTCAAGAGCAATTATTCAACAATTACATTGTGTTAGTAGGTATGTACTTACCGGTCATAATCTTTAGTCTTTAGAAAATGTGAAGAAAGATTTTCCATCTCCAGACCTAACTGAACCAGGCACGATATGCACAAGTAATACTCGACATGATTATACACTTATTCTGTTTTAAAATTTAGAAATTACGACACAATTCAACACTAAAACGCACTTATCAGAACTCGTAACTGACGCGCTACAACAAAAGTCAGTTTGAAGAAATTTCGCGCATGCGCAGAAAAATTTGGTTCCCCAGCTATCGCTACTCGTTAGTTTGTTATACTCTGGTAATATGCTAATTCCTTTCGTATTTCCTGGAGATAAATAGGAGAGCTTCTAGATACATTTCTTAATGAGATCATGAAAGTCATGTCTTGATCATTTCTCCAAGAACCAGTGGCGTAGCTACCGGGTGGGCATGGGGGGGCAAGGCCCCACGGCGCCAAGAGAAATTAGGCGCCGCTCCGAATTTATAAATATGCTAATGCTAACAATGCTCTTGAGCTTTACTGAGTTTTTAAATTAATTACATTATAATAAAATCAAAGATCAAAGACCAAAATATGTATTAAACTTTTTATCCAACCAATACATTTTGTGTCACGGTATTTATTACTTATTCTACGTGGAATGAAAAAGAAATATCCCTGCGCGGGGGCATTTGGTGCGTAAAGCCTAGTTCTCAGAGCTTCGACTGTCGCCCGCGACAATCCCCACTCCTTGCCTTTTGAAAGTCGAGCGACAGCTGTCACGTCACGATGATGTCAACCATCTGTCATTTTACACAATATCTCCAATGAAAATTAAGTGAGGTTGATTCAAACCAACTGCAGCGACAACAAACCGGCGACACTGCGGAGGGAGTTAGGGGTTCTGACGTTCCTTGTCTTCTATTGGCCATCAGAGAGAGTGTAGCTGGCGACAGTCGAAGCTCTGAGAACTAGACTTAAGGCAGCATGCGACTTCAAAGCCAAAAAAAAAATTGTGCTTAAGACCACACGATAGAAGTGAAAACTTCAAAAAGCGGTGTCATCGTTTGTCCGAATTTCGATCTGAGCCTTCGTTGCAGAGATACGGGCGAAAAAAGGTTTTTCCCCCAAAATACTTTCTTAAATTAGAGCCCTGATCCCCCCGTATGGTCTAAGGTGGCCCCCCTCTCAACGGGCGCACCTACCATAAAAATTTCAACTCATACCTATTCCCGTTCTCCTGATATCAATTATTTAAGTTTTTCCTCCTCCCCCCTCCCTTGGCCAAACGGAGGGGGGAGACGAGATCCCGTTTACGTCTAGGAACTTCTTTTTAACACGGCTAGCTACATCCACTGAAAATTTCAGCCTATACGGGAACATGCCATACATATCCAAGCGTGACGCGTGATGGTTTTACCAGGAAAAAACGCAAAATGCGCCTAAAGAAGTTTTCACTTCAAAAATTCCGATAATCTCGGTCGTAAAAAAGTATGTGTTTTATGGAGTTTCTTACTTAAGAAGTACCATTAGCCAGACAAGGCTAAATAGCCTAGCAATTATAAGCATTTAAATGAATTTGCCCAAAAAATTTATTTTGATCAAATAATCGATCAATTTTCGTCGATTAAAAACCGAAGAAATACTCTGTAATGTTTAAATAAGTTTGCAGATTTTTAGTTTACGTTTAAATTTAAATATGTATGTACCTGCTGGTTGGTTGCAGTCCAGGATCTTCTGTTTACCCCGGCTACATCCCCTGAAAGTTTCAGCCCTCTACCTATACGGGAACATGCCATACATATACGAGCGTGATGGCTCCGAGCGTGACGCGTGACGGTTTTACTGAATTCAATACCCAGGAAAAAACGCAAAACGCGCTTAAAGAAGTTTTCACTTCAAAAATATACGTTTAATATTATGATGTATTATTTTTTGACTAAATTGCGTATTACACAAAATATAGGTTTGTTTTAGGCGCCAGCGGATAGGTTTGCCCCCCGGCGCCGACATTCCTAGCTACGCCACTGCCAAGAACCTGGTGTGAGAACTCCGGCTCCTCATAGTCGAATGTGTTACGCGGTGTGTATAGCTGTGGTGTAGTGAATGTTTTCTTAAAATATTGTGCAAATGAATAAACGTAAGGACAACCAATTGAGCTACTTCTGGTTGAAAAAGCATTGGTTTTCTTAAAACCCTGAACACAGCGCTTATTATACCGAACGCATTTTCGACCACTCTACGGGCTCTGCTTAGTCGGTGATTAAATATTCGTTTGGCAGACCTCCTGGCGTGATCACCTGAATATGGCTTCATGATATTCTCTTCAACAGAAAAAGCACTATCAGCTGCAAAGAAGTAAGGGACTTTAATTTGACGTCCGGCAGGTTCTTTCGGTGGGGGCAACTCCAAACTGTTATCTTTAATTTTTTTTTATAATTTTGTGTTTTTGAAAACTCCACCATCTGAAATTCTCCCCTGGCGCCCTACGTCTACAAATACAAAGTTGCAATTTGCGTCGACAGCTACCATTAATACAATGCTAAAGTTAGATTTGTAATTAAAAAAGTCACTGCCGGAATTCATTGATGCCTGCAGCACAATGTGCTTGCCATCAATTGCACCTGCGCAATGTGGTAGATTCCAGGCCTCTTCAAATATCTCGACTACATCCATCCAAGCCACAGGGGTCGTAGGAAGCTGAAAAAATATACATTGTGTTCAGGAGAGTCTGTTGAATAGTCATAGTTTTGTTGTCTCATTTTTAAAACCGTTATTTTATGTACAGGGTGATTGTTTATATTTTATGCAATAGCTATCTTCGTTAATATTAATCACCCTGTATATACAGTTTAAATTAACACAGCTGCAGCATTTTTCGTCAGAATCTGATGCCAGAAACCTCATATGTCAATCCCTTGTTAAAACCCTTGGTTAGTCGCGCAAGAATTGTATACGCGTATAGTCGCGTGGGTGAAATGTGTCACCCACGCGATTTAAATCACTTTAATAAGAAAAAAAATTATAAATAAAATCATTGGTCATATTTTTGGATTATTGGGGGTGTTTAATATTTTTATAAGACAAAAAATATTTGCTAATATTTGTAACATATTTTCGTCTTCAGTAATACGGTCGTCCTGTTCCTCATAGATTAGCTCTTTATACCGCTTTAACCAAATATCTGGATCACTACTTGTTACAGCCATTTGTCGTTTAGGTGGACGGTCCATTATCTATCTGCGAAATACACTGTAATATGTACATACAAATATAACATGTACATAGAAACAAATGCACACCTACATACAAATACATATACAAAAAAAAAATCAAAAAATACACACAAATACATATGTACATACAAATACAAATGTAATATGTCATACAATGTACAAATACAATGTAATATGTACATATAAAAAATAAATTGATTTGAAGAACTAGGTAATTGCAAATTTGTATTTATCCTCAAAATTTGGGATATAATATTAGTAAGAAATATTATGATATACATCACAAAACCTTGTATACAACTGGTGACGTCTATTGCCGCAATAATACAAAATATCCTAAGAAACCTATAAACATACCTTTTCAAAATGACTAACACGTTTAGTCGCAAATGTCACCCAGTCGAATATTTCAGGCAAAATACGGAAAACAACTAACTTCTCAATAAACCCGCCTAGGATACCATAAATAGCTTCGAATGCTCAGCAGCTACTAAAATCCATGGACGCCAGAACCTTCCTGTTGCGATATAAACTGTGTTGTGAAGAGTGGGAGTGGGTGACATATGTCACCCGCGCGACTAACCAAGGGTTAAATTTTTGACATATGTCTTGCTTATTGGAATATTTTGATTCTCCTTAAAAATACAATTAATTTCATGTGTTACATGCAAACCTACGTTCAATTGTTTTTAGTACATTAACAATAAAAAATCGAAGTTTGACCAACTTTAGGAAGCTATAAAATACTAAAACGGAGTTTTAGCCACAATACCGAAACAAATTTATTGCACTCGACGCGCGTTTCGCTAACCATGTTAGCATCATCAGGAGATGATTCAAACTGATGATGCTAACATGGTTAGCGAAACGCGCGTCGAGTGCAATAATTCTGTTTTGGTATTGTGGATAAAGCTCCGTTTTAGTGCATTTTGCCGAAGGTTTAAAACCCCAACATAGAGGCTACAAAATGAAAACGGTTCAAGACAAAAAGTAAGATTTTCATTTTCATATCTTAATCACGTCAAAATATGTCAAAACACTTGACAGGTAACATTGGTCAAAATGAATGTCAAGGGATAGCATTTTAAAAGTTAAGATAGGAAAGTGAAAATCGTACTTTTCTATCTTAAACCGATTTCATTTTATAGCCTCATAGCCTCCTAAATTTGATAAAACGTCGATTATCGATTGTTAATATCTTAACGGTTGAACGTAAGTTTGCATGTAATACATCAAATTAATTGTATTTTTAAGGAGAATGGAATTATTGCAAAATGTATAGGATGTTTCATTTAAAATAAACAAGATATATGTCAAAAAATTGACAAGAGATTGACATATGATATTTTTGGCATCAGATTCTGACGATTCAGGAAAAATGCTACAACTTTGCTAATTTAAACTGTACATACAGGGTGATCAATATGAACGGAAATCCCTATTGAGTAAAATATAAACAATCATCCTATACTAAATGTTTTTATGAAAATTAACTATGAAGATTATTTTTTACAAATATATTCAATGACAAGATACTGATTCCAAAAATATAAAAAATATGGTTTACCACTAAAGAATAAGGTTGGTGATAACAGAATATTACGAGCATGAAATTATGTAAATAATTTACAGAACGACTTTTATTAAGGTGCCTTATTCATACAAGGTATTTAAAAAGTTACAGGAATCACTATAGGCGATTTTTTGCCACTCTGTATTTAAAGAAGAGAAACATGGCTGTTGTTTAATGTTTTTGAAAGTTTATGTTCCTTAGTTCTAATCGCGGAATCCCGAACGTGTTCAGAACGTATTTACATGCGCACAACACGATATTTAGTTAAGAAACTATACAAATATATTGGTGTGCGTTTATGAAGGCGTTATTAACTAGTCCGTGATCACGTCCGCGAACAAAGCTATAATAATAATAAAAAAAAGAAAAAAATCTTTTTAATTGTTTAGGAGCAAAGAGTAGCCACTGAAGAGCAGAGAAAAGATGATAATAGCCAACCGGTCGAAAACGGTGACGGAATGCAAAATGCGCAGGAAACAAATGTTGCACTTTCTAAATCATCTACTATTAGAATGCCACCTAAACGAGTAAAAAAACAGAGCAGCTGCAGCAGTCATTCATCGAAGATGCTATTGGTTTGATGAAGATGGCTGTAAGTAGATTAAAAGCCCCCTTTTTAGACACACCTGAAGAGGTGAAGACATTTGGCAACTATGTTATATAAAAAATGAAATCATACTCAGAACAAACGAGAAAAGGTGTCGAGCATGCCATTTTTGATGTTTAAATTAAGGCCGACAGAGGAAATTACGAGAATTCAATTCCCTTAACTTCCACAGCACTACCTCCTTACCAAACGCTTCAAGTATTTCCAACACAACCTCAGTGTTCTTTAAATTATTTACAGCCATATTTATGTATGTCCAATGAAACAATTCCTAGAGTATCCAAACAAAATGTTGTATCTGAGGTTATATCTATTCTATCCCTTGTGGATTCTTAGTATTCAACTAACAGTACTCCATCCCCTCGCTCCATAGAATGCTTATCACGACAAGCGCAACAGTTTCTAATTCACAGGCACTTCAGATCATCAAAAGTTTTCTCTAGGTCACAGATACAATTCTAATGCTGTTATTTGTCCTCAAGGTTCCCATTATTCAACCAGTTTTCCATCACCCCTTTCACTATCAGAATCTATTATCCAACAGACACCAGATTCAATATTAACGCTGTAGCACTCACATCCATTTAATCAAAATAATTCTATAGAACATAATACTTTTACTTCACTTAACCAACATTCCCAATACTCAAACGGCGCATCTAACCAACGTTACCAATGCTCAAACAACGCTCCATCCACCCCCGTTTCACAATCAGAATCTATTATCCAACAGCCACCAGATTCAATACTAACCCTGTCGCAGTCAAATCCACATAATCCAAATAATTCTATCGAACATAATACTTTTACTTCACCTAACCAACATTCCCGATACTCAAATGGCGCATCTAACCAACGTTACCAATACTCAAACAACGCTCCATCCACCCCCCTTTCACAATCAGAATCTATAACCCACCAACCACCAGATTCTTTATTAACCCGGTCGCAGTCACATCCATATAATCGAAATAATTCATTTGTGCATAATGATTTTTCTTCACCTATTCAACATTCCCAATACGCAAACGACGCATCTAACCAACGTTCCCAATAATCAAAGAACACTCCATCCACCTACTTAGCCCAATTGTCAGATGACACTAATCTTTTTGTATAGATTTCTTTAAACACATTTTCAGTAAATCTTCTAGTATTTCATAGGCGCCGGCAGAAGGATCTTGGAATATTAAAATAACGCTTAGTATAAAAGTAAATTTCAAATTCAGTGAAACATGCTTAGGTACCTGAAAATCATTATGACTATTTTCTTACAATACCACAGCAACAATTGAAAGATCTTTCAGTACCCTCCGACGTGTAAAAACCTGGTTGAGATCAACCATACCTGAGGAGAGACTCTCTGCTCTGCTCTCTAGTCTCTGTATGCTTAGCGTTCACAGAGAATTTGTGAATAATAATATAGACAGAGTTACTGAAAAAGCAATAAAAGAGAAGAAATCTGCTATTACTTTTCTCCGATTAGGAAAATATAGGTACCTACGTACATTCATAGTACATATTTCAATTACAAAATTTAAGTCAAAGTTACGCTACAGTTAAGTGTAAGTTAAAGTCTAGCAAACCGAAACCGTATATGTATTTTTCACAATAAAAATATTTAAGTTTCAATCTATCTTTACTTTGCCCCAGAGGGGCATCTATGAATGGGGCTACAGGCGCTATAACCCATAGGCTCTCAAAAGTTTCTGCAATATTTGTATACAAATAATACAATTTCTAAACTAAATTTAACCTAATCTAAGAAAAAGCAGAAGTGCTAATGAATGCAGATTGGATTGTTATATTATATCATCAAGAGCGAGGGTCCAGTTCCAGTTTACTTTTGTTGTCCGTTGCCCAGCTCTATTTTTTTTTAAAGTTTAATTGACTTGGAAAATTTGTCAATATTGCTTGGTAAAATCCGCTTGGCCCGCTCGTCGAAGGCGTGTTTTTTTAACGATTTTAACGACTTTTGGGTAACAATTGGGCGTAGCATCCCCAAAATTTCCGATTAGCCTCCGGCGGCTTTTTCACCGCACCTACTTGCCCCTCCCCCCCCCCTCCCCTCCCCTGCACTTTGACCTGCCGGCGCCCATGCCTACTGTTTAAGTTTATTTCGTTTATTATTATAACTATTTTACTCTTTGCAGAAGGCAATTTACTTTAATATTGTTAACTTTCTTCCAGTACTGATGGTTTATTATAATAATATACGAATGTAAGTAACTTTTAGTGATCTGCTTATGTGATTCACTCTGTACCTACATATTTTATACTTTCATATAGCAACTCATGTAGTTTGTTTAATCTGTTATGATAAATAAATAATATCGGTTATATTACCTTAACGTTTTCTTTCATTTCTTCAACAAGTGCTGCACACATCTTCTGGAATTATTCGTCCAATACACTGTTTAGATATTCTAAATAGATAGTGTAAGCTGGTATAGGAATCTCCAGTAGCTAGAAAGTGAAGAGTCACGGCCAATCTAAAAATTGCAGCATATACAGTGTGTTCATTTAAAAATTCCCCACCCCAAATAATATCATAAACACTGCAAAAATTTCGAAATTCGCCTTGACCTGTCGATTTTCGAAATTTTTTGCACAACTTTTCAATTATGCCACTTCAAACCCCCAGGCAGCGGGGTGAGCACCAACCCAGTGGCGGTTCGCTTAATACGCCAAGTGAATCAATGATTCACCTTAGAGTTTTCCAACTTATACTATTGTATCTATTGTAATGTATTTGACTTCTATGGATAATATCACTATTTTATAAATTACTTCCAGGTTGTCGCAATCAACGCCATCTTCTCCAAGACTTCTACCGCGTCGCGCTCGTGATGTTACCGGTTCAAGCCCTCGCGCCAGTGTGACGGGTTCAGTTCCTCGCCGTGATTCTCTTGACACTTTCCCTGCAGGACCTAGTAGTGCACCTACCAGTGAGATTAATTGGAAAGAACGATGCCTTGAGCTGCAACACGAGCTGCACAGGAATCGGACGCAAGCGACAAGGACGAGAGATATGCTTCGAGAAAAGGTAAGTTGACACATTTTTGAATGAAACATAGAACAACAGTTAACCATATTTTATAAGGTTATTGGAAATAAGTAAGATTCTAGGTATTTTTATTTTACTTCACATATTTATAAGTCGTGACAAAATAGTGTTACAAACTTTGAGAGGTCACGTTTCGATGCACAGCTCCGACTCTATGACTAGAATTTAGTCAGTAAGTTGCTCGAATATTCACTAAAATCTAATAACCTACATAAATACAAAAGTACCTGTATTATTATTGTCTATAAAGTGCCATCTTTTTTAAAATATATATTTTTAAGCGACTTGTATGTTAAAAACAAAGCACTTTAAGCGATATAAATACTTTTACTTTTCTTTTAATTAGTTACCTCCTATATTACATTTTGATTGACATACGAGCAGCTTAAATTCTATCATTTACAGCCAGAAGAGTGCATTGAAAACTCTTTTATTTTTTTTTTTACGAAAATGGTTCGTCGTGTCTGAAAAAATAAAAGAGATAATTTTTGGACATTTTTGTTAGGTTGATTAAAAATCATTGGCGTATTAATTTCTTCTAGAAAAGGCAAAAGCATGTTATTTATACGCACGTACCAGAAAATTGACAAAACATATTATTATGTCTAAAAATTTTCCAGTGATATTACATATACCAAATTTCTAAAAAAAAAATGAAAAAATCGTATATTTCATGAATCTCAAAAGCGAGACTCTTAATGACTCATGTTTATAAAAACGTTTTTCTTATTTTATCGAGTACCATGACCCCTCAAAGTTTATAACACAATTTTATAAGTATACCTTGAAATCATTAACGTCCGAATTTACTAACGATACACCTAGATTTAAATTTTAAACCCATGGTAAATTTAAGCATATAGGTTCTAAATATGATAAACTGGTAGTGTTTTAGGATTACCGTCATTCCCATTTTTTCTAATGGATACACTATTTTAATGCAGAAGGTATAATAAATTCTCTATGCAATATAGCTTGGGATGAATTGTTAACTACTTAACCCTTTCAGGCCGGAATTATTTTTATATAATATTCAGATAAAAACTGTGTTAAGGTAATTTATTTCTTGTGTCTGGAACATATTTCTGTTATTTTTTAACTCGGCTCTTTAGTTTTTTTTGTTAATTAGGTGTATTCACCATGGGGACACTAGGAAAAACTGTACTATGAAAGAAACATTTTCAAAAAAACTTTCCGGAAAAATATGTAGAAACATACAAGTGAGTATTTCAGCGTCAATTTCATCCGCAACAACAACAACATTTATCACTATACACACTTACAATTTGGGTGGCCTGCTAAGGCTAATATAAACCGCGTTACTCGCAGCTAGCGCCGCCTTTCACGCTTTTCCAAGCGTTCCAAGCGTGATTTGCAGGAGCGCACCGTGGTCACGCCTAGGCCTAGGGCTAAAACTAACAGTGTTGCCATATGGAAAGTTTGATAATACCCACTTAAGTAGAGAAAAATACCCGCTTTTTCCCGCCAGTATGGGTGGTAACACTGAGTACACTAAAAGTATGCTAGCGCATTCGCCATTTTATGGGAAATACTTTTAGCATTTTATTATAAAAGTTTTAAAACATATTTTCAAGTAAATTGTTTTTATTTTAATTGAAATCCAAATTAGACATTAAAATAGTTATATTGGTTTATTACAGAGTAGAATACAAAATATTAATTTTAATCATTTAATTATGAATGAACTACGCATTCTCAGCAAGTCATAATCAAATGTCAAATATTTCAATTTATTCTTCTTCTTTTCAAATTTTTATTTGATGGCATAAACCCATGTCATGCTGATTGCTCTTCTGAGCTGAGTGTCTAAACCAGTTGTTAAGATGGAAAAGGCACCAATGCTGAGAGGCTAGTGTCGAAAAAAAGGTTTGTTTATCATCGCGACTTGCAAAATAACCAATTCCATTTACTACTGGTGATCTCGATGCACGAACGCATCGAAATACCCGATTTTATCCGCCTCAAAATTTTACCCGCCAGGGTGTTTGAAATACCCGCACTTCGGGTAAAATACCCGCAAACGGCAACACTGAAAACTAACCATATATACTACCTAACAGGGTGCTATTCAATACTGCTGCAGTCTGCTTCTCTGGGTTACTTTCCCTTTAAGCAGTGTTGCCAACTTAGCAGCTTTACCGCTAATTCTGGCGGTTTAAACGATCATCTAGTGGGGAGAAAATGCGATCTGGCGGCTAGCGGGAAATCTAGCGGTATACAATTAAATTTGGCTTAGAACCTACCGATACCGCCCAGCGCGCCCTCTTTTGTAGGAGATAGGTACGATTATTAGTGTAGAGGGCTACGGCTTGTCTGCTATCTTTAATTTGACGTTGACGTTTGACGTACGATCGTAACATTACATTCCGCGGTTTTGCAACACTACATAACTCCATCACTGCAATCTGTCAATAGTGTCAATCATAATCATATTCATTGTTTACAAGATTCGCAAATTTTGCAATAATTATTAATTTCTAATTTGCATGCATTTTGAATTTTTGCATTTTTTGCAATGATCTATTTAGATCCTATAGGCAGCCAGCAGCCAGTAAACACAGGTACTTTCCTAGAAATTAAAAGAAACGTCTTTAAAAGGTAAATACAAAAGTCGTAATATTTTTTAATGCCCAGAAAAGTTTTCCCCGTTCTTTATTTTTGTAAGTAAGTACAGTTTTTCTTTCAGAACGTTAATATGCCAAAATCCCAATACACACAAAAATTCAAAAGTGTCTGGCTTAAAGGCCCAGAGTTGAAGGACTCTTGGAATTTAAATTGGAATCTGGCAGCAGCAGCTCGGAAACTTCTGTTGCAAAATGCAAAGTGTGCATTGCGTTCTGGCTAATAAGTTTTCAGATCTGAAAAGTCATGCACAAACAAAAAACACAACACTTACAAAGTAATTATTTAGGTTCGCAGGTGAATTAGCGATTGTGTTAGACGAAGAAGTCTTATTCCTTAAGTAATTCACAATAAACCATGATTCTTTAGCAAAGTTACCAGATTTAGCCAGCCTCTCATTATAATACATGCCCTTGGCAGCTTTTATAATATTATGATAGACTTATCTGTAAAGTTTCACGTAATAATGGAAGAAGACGCTTTTCGATTTTTTTCTGCACACCAACCTTGAAATCTGAGTGTGAACAATCCTTATTCTTCAGCATTGAAAAGCATCGGATGAAGTCAGTAGTTCCAAGTATTTCTTTGGCATACTGTGTAAGCTGGTTTGCTGTATAAGCAGGTGGGATTTTGGATACTACCACATAATGCCAGTCATCTTTTATGGAGGATATGTGAGGTGTGGTAGCAATGACTTTAGGAGAAGTAGTAACCACTGTGTCATGGTTATCTGAATGATCGGTCTGAGACGAAATTATGTGCACCAGGCGGGGTTATTTTCGGAACAATAATTGCAAAGCATCAACATTTTTTTCAAATCTTTCGAATATTTTTTTTAGACTGGATCAACTTCTTTTATCATTTTAATAAATCCTAAGGAGAAAAGGTTTTTGCAAATGAAATTTGAAATTGAGTTTATAACAGCGGCATGCTTAATTTGAGTAAGTTTTCACTTACCATGCTTAAAGTAGAATCACTTAAGATGCGATAGGTTACAGATGAGGTGAACACACACAGAATTATGTGTACAAATTACATAAAAAACATAAGAAAAAAATGCCACATATTATTTTATTGAAGAGTAGGTAAACTGGAAAATGAACATGTTTACACAAGTTTGTTCTTTTCCTTCATTAATCCAAAGTTTTCAGAATGATGCAATTTTATGTGTTTTAGCATGTTGGAAGTGTTGAGAGAAAATATAAATACCAATCAAATCTAATTACCAAAACACAAAAAAAAGTCAAAAACAACGATATAAAGCAGGAAACCATTGACATTGACAATTTCACGTTTCTTCTTTTCTTTATCTTAAATCAAGATTAGGCCACAACACACAAAAGCATAGAAATTTCCTCGAAAATAATGAAATTCGGTATCATTTGAAACTTCTAGATTGTATCGATACGAGTGAATTATCGAAAAGTTAATATCGATACCACAATACATGGTATCGAAAGCAAAATATCGATACATGTAGTAGTTATCGGGACAGCCTTATTCATAGTTTAATTACTTAAGAATCCGGACTCCAGCTCGCAGAGACTAGCCTCAGTTTTGCGTTACGTTTGTTAATCGTCCGGCGCATTTTCTCTTTATAGATCTCACACCCAATTTCTCTATTGTCCTAATGCCATTGTTTTTTTATTATCTTTCTACAATGACAAAAACTAGACACTTACAATAACAATAGTCAAAATAATTTAATATTTTAGGATATCTTATTTTACTTACTGTTCCAATCAGCTATTCAGACCAATGTTGAAACAATATTGAGAGCGAGTTCCTATAGAGAGTAACGGGTTTATAGCATACTTTTGTCAATTTCGGTTTTCGGCCTAATATATTTTTCATGTCGTTCCTGAACAAATAGCATAGCCGTTATACGTTCAATAAAATGAAACATGACTTCAAACTTGTTTTTCTTTATATTTCAGAATATGTTTGTATTTTTATAGCGTTCAGATAGAAAAAATATACGGCATGTGCTTAAAACCACACGACAGAAGTGAAACTTCAGCAAAAGGATATAAAAAACTAAATACTCTCGCATGTTAAGCGATCATTCTACTATCTGAGGTACGTTGCCGATGGAAATTCGTACGTCAAAAGTGAATATAGGGCTCAGACCTGCATAATGTAATAGATAATAATTATAATCTTTATAATTTGGCAGTTAGGTAGATGATTATTCGATTTAATATATTACAGAGACTAACAAGATATACAGGGTTGATCCAAATAAAACGTTAAGTTGCTTATATATCGTGTAACTGTCTGTTTCTCTCTCTCGCTTGGTATGGAAGATTCGATTATAAAATATCGATACCTTGAAATTACATTTGATACTTCGATATATCAAGTCTATACTCGAACCGACTTTACCCGCATGAGCGTTACATAGTCGGGCCTGACGAGTCTGACGCGAGATTGCTGATTCTCGATCACCCCCAAGGGAAATGGGTGTTGAACGTATCAAAAAAGTTTTGGCGAAAATATAATTATTTAAATTGTTCATCACAGTTGATCGTTCTAGGCGCATTGACTGTTAGATGCAAAAATTCACAGCCCTTTACAAATATGCAACCGGGGGAGACATTGAAAATGACGAAGCAGAATGCAACGCTTATTAAATGTGAGATTTGAGAAAACTCATAATTGTCTTGAAAGTAATAGTTGATATAAAATTGGGTTAGTTTGGGTTAGATCAAAATAGATTACGTAAGTTTAGTTTACCAAAATATAACACATAAATGCATATTACTTCAAGTTTCGTTCTTTTTTACAATTTATAACGTTAAGTCTGGTTGTAAAAAGCAAAATAACATTTGCATTCGATTCGTCTCTTATTCCCAGATCTAACGATATGCAACACAGTAGTCTGTGGTGAGAACTAAAAGTCACCCTCGCCCACCCCCAACACAATTTCATGTAAACCATGACTTTTAGCATATTACGCAAGTTTAGTTTACCAAAATATATCACATAAATACATATTACTTCAAGTTTCGTTTGTTTTTACAATTTAAAATAGGCGGGGTGGTTGTAACATCCAAAAAATATTGCATTCGATTCGTCTCTCAATCCGCGATCTAACCCGGTTGGTTTCACTTAGTATCAACTTATTTTAGTCCTTTGAATCGGTTCCGATACAGTAGAATCAATTTTAATGGATTTGTTTAGTTCTGGTTAGTCGTCCAATCAACTGACGGTTAGTTTCACTTAGTTCCAACTTATTTCAGTAATTTGGACCGGTTCCGATACGTTATAATCAGTTTTGATGGATTTGGTTAGTTTCGGTTAGTCGTTCAGTCAACTTTCGGCTAGTTCCACTTAGTCTCAAATTATTCTAGTCATTTGAGTCAGTTCCGATACATAATCAACTTCAATATATTTGGTTAGTTTTGGTTAGTAAACTAATCAACTTTCGGGTTGTTTCACTTAGTATCAACTTATTTTAGTCATTTAAACCGGTTACGATACGTTATAATCAATTTTAATAGATTTGGTTAGTTTTGGTTAGTCGCGAATCAACTTTCTGTTAGTTTCACTTAGTCTCAAATTATCAAATTTCAGTTAGTTTCACTTAGTCTTAACTTATTTTAGCCACATGAGTCGGTTTCGATACGTTATAATGAATTTATAGATTTGGTTAGTTTTGGTTAGTCATCGAAAGGACTTTCGGTTAATTTCACTTAGTATCAACTTAGTTTAGTCATTTGAATCGGTTTTGATATATTATAATCAATTTTAATAGATTTGGTTAGTCGGCTAACCCACTTTCGGTTAGTTTCACTAAGTCTCAACTTATTTTCCTTATCTGAGGCGGTTTCGATCCCGTACCATCAATTTTAACACGGTCACAGATACTAGGGCCGATCGGCGTTTACACTGATGTTGCCAAACATGGCAGGACGCCGTCCGGCGTTCAAACGAATTTCGTTGATAAACGGAGGAACGTCTATCCACGTCCCAATTCCGATATAAAATGCTAAGGGGGCATGGTCACTGCCACATTTGGGACGGATGATATTATAATACCGCCGTTTTTAAAGGCTCATAATTATTTTGTTTGCACGTTACACGTGACATCCTCCCGCGGACTGCCACATTTCGCACCGCCAGCGAAAACGCACGAAAACGCCGATCAGCGTCAGTGACCTTTAAAGTATTAAGATTTATTTAGTTTTGGTTAGTCGTCCAACCATTTTCGGTTAGTTTCACTGAGTTTAAGCTTATTTTAGTAGTTTGAACCGGCTTCGATACGTTATAATCAATTTTAATGGATTTGGTTAGTTTTGGTTAGTCGTTCAATCAACTTTCAGTTAGTTTCACCTAGTCTCAAACTATTTTAGTCATTTGAGTCGGTTCCGACACGTCATAATCAATTTTAATAGATTTGGTTAGTTAACTAATCAACTTTTGGTTTGTTTCACTTAGTATCAACTTATTTTAGTCATTCAAACCTTTTGCGACACGTTATAATCAATTTTAATAGATTTGGTTAGTTTTTGTTAGTCGTCGAATCAACTTTCTGTTAGTTTCACTTAGTCCCAACTTATTTTAGACATTTAAGTCGGCTTCGATACGTTATAATTAATTTTAATAGATCTGGTTAGTTTCGGTTAGTCGTCAAATCATATTTCAGTAGTTTCACTTAGTCTCAATTTATTCTAGTCATTCCAATATGTTATAATCAATTTATAGATTTTGTTAGATTTTGTTAGTCGTCCAATCAACTTTCGGTTAGTTTTGCTTGTTCTATACTTATTTTTGTTATTTGAACCAGTTCCGATACGTTATAATCAATTTTAATATATTTGGTTAATTTTGTTTAGTCGTCGAATCAAATTTCAGTTAATTTCACTTAACCGCAACTATTATTAGTTATTTGAATCGGTTCCGATACGTTATAATCAATTTTAATAGATTTGGTTAGTTGTCCAATCAACTTTCGGTTAGTTTCACTTAGCCAACTTATTCTACTTATTTGAGTCGGTACCGTTATAATCAATTTTTCGTAAACCGTGTCGGGACGTTCACGAAAAATCTCCGTGTCGTGACGCGTTTGAAAAATCATTCTCATGAAACCCAAGAAGCATTCATTGGAACCGGCTCCGATACTTTATAATCAAATTTAATGTTTTTGGTTAGTTTTGGTTAGTCGCGAAATTTCGGTTGGTATTGGTTAGTTTTAACTTACTTTAATTTGCGTAACCTATTCCGATACATTTTAGCACGTTTTGGTGCTTTTGGTTACTTTCAGTCAGTTTTGGTTAGTCACTCAATCAACTTTCGGTTAGTTTCAGTTGGTTTTAATTTATTTTAGTCCTTTGAACCGGTTCCAATCTTAATGTCTTTGGTTAATTTTGTTTAGTCACCAAAATTCGGTTAATTTGGGTCATTTTTAACTTACTTTAAATGTTTAATCTGTTCCGATAAGTTTTAGCCATTTTTTGGTTATTTTGGTTACTTTTGGTTAGTCGTTCAATCAAATTTCGATTAATTTCAGTTAGTTTTTTTATTTTAGTCATTTGAACCGGTTCCGGTACGTTCCGGTACGTTGGATAATTTTGGTTAATAATTTTGAGTTAGTTTTAATTTATTTCAGTCATTGGAACTGGCTCCGATACGTTATAATCAAATTTAATGTTTTTGATTAGTTTTGGTTAGTCGCCAAAATTCGGTTGGTTTTATCTTACTTTAATATTTTTAATCTATTCCGATACATTTTAGCCCATTTTTGTGCGTTTGGTTACTTTTGGTTAGTCGTTCAATCAACTTTCGGTTAGTTTCAGTTAGTTCCAATTTATTTTAGTAATTTGAACCGGATCTGATATATCTGATATTATAAACAATTTTAATGTTTTTGGTTTTAGTTAGTCGCCACAGTACGGTTACTTTGAGTTAGTTTAACTTACTTTTATTATTCTGTTCAGATACATTTTAAACTTTTTTGGTGATGGTTAGTTTGGGTTAGTCGTTCAATCAACCAATCGGTTGGATTCAGTTAGTTTTAAATTATTTTTGTCATTTGAACCAATTCCGTCCGCATAAACAAACTAACACGATCTCTCACGCGTATGACGTGATGCATGTGGCAAATGTAGCATGCATTTTTTCGCGATTTGATGCCACATACTAGGATAACAGAAACAAAATATACCTTATGATGCAATAAACAGGCATGGGTACGTCAAAAATATTATCTGTTAGTATGTATGTATATAAACTATATATACATAAGGATATTTCGGGTGACACAAATGCGTGATTAAAAAAATAAAAAAAATCTGCACAACTAGCAGCAACTTAATGAATAAACCAACTTAGCTAGCAACAACTTAATGAATGAAATGCGGCGATATTGCATGGAAAAATGCTCTAACTTTTTTTAATGCATCCACAAACGTTCGATTCTTCTCAGGCGCATATCTGGGGTTGATCTTTGGGGTGGGAGGAGAGTGGGTAATGGCCCTGATGATCCCGCGGGCGAAATGTGATGGTATTATTTTTTAAAGTAAAATTAAAGGAAAATAAAAATATGTATTTTGAAAAAAATATTTAGTACAATAAATAGTTTTATAAATGAATGTAAATATATATTACCTATAAGAAATGGTATAAAAAATTCTCTATTCTAAGCAACAAAAATTCTTTATTATGGGCAACAAAAATAATAATATTCGTGCTCTATACAACAATATGACATGAAATGTAGAAAAGAAGTATTTGCCCCATCTTAATGATAACAAAAATGTAAAATAACCAAACCAAATTTAATTATACTTATTTTATCAGGTACAAAAAATTGGGAAATATAAAACAAGTATTATATGCTCTTAAACTTATACATCAAAATCAACCCTGTGCGCTTTTTAATTTGCGAAAATATCAATTATACAATTATATTGTTCACGTCGGTAATAAGGTGGACACCTTATTACCGACGTGAACAATATAATTAACCCTTTTTCGACACTTTTATAGGATATCTTCATAATTGTTAGTGCTATCAAAAAGTAATATAGGTGTCATGTGCTCTTTTTAGGTCAAAATTAAAACGGTCAAATCAAAATTTGACAATTGTCGCTCGCTTAAGAGATACGGGGGAAAATCAAAAAACTGTCAATTTCAAAATGAAGTATTTTCTTAGTTAAAAGAGATACAGAAAATTTTTTTATACAAAAGTTTCTTCATAATGATTGTTGAATAATCTGCCTTTTCAGGATAAGTATACGGGGTCAGGTAAATTACACCCTGTATATTTTAATCTAAAAAGATAGTATTTTAAATTCTCTTTTCAAAAATATAACACACAATGGATGATATTGGTTTCCTAAGCCATTTATTTAAACTTTATTACTTTAAACCACAGTAGGCCATGAAACAAAAGCTAATATCCTAGAAACGAAACTTTGTTGACATTGTAGAATAACGTACCCGGGTCGATTCAAAATAGTTGAATCAGATAAGTAAAATTGTGTTTTGCCTTTATTTTACCACTGATCGTCAAAATATATTAAGAAGGAAACCAAGCCCCACGTTGTGACATTATTATATCTTGCACAATTTTACTCACTCACTATGCGCTTCAACGGAACACCATTAGGGAAACTTGAGGGAAAGGTGCGTCATGTAAATGAAACCACAGATTCCAAATACGCCTAATTTATTAAAGAATAGCGTGCCGGACTCAGCCCGGAATTCACGAGGGGAAAGAGTACGGCAAAGAAACCCTCGATCTAAATTCCTAAACCGAATTATGCTTTATAATCTATTAGTATAATATTTAATTAAATTACTGTCTCCCGTACCACAATTCGTATTTCCACACTTGTAACAATACATTTAACACTGAAGAGGTTTTTGTTAGTTAACCAGCCACCGCTAGTAGGTACTGAGGTCCTGGATTACGGAGGCTACCCAGCTATTTAGTTGCAAATATGGGACAATACCATAGTATAGTTTTATACTTATCTCTATAACTAGGATATTCTCCCGGCAGGGTAGGAAATAGTTAGTTTAGATTCATTAAGGCCCTTGTGTACTCTCCCACTCATTCTAATATTTAAACCCTAGCACGAAAAGACAGCAAATAATACATTTTATGTTTTCACTTAAAGCAGTGTTGTTCACAGCATAACACGATTTCATTAAATATATACACAGGTTATGCCATCAAATATGAATTATCCATGAAAATAGAAGAAATATTTATGCAAATTATGTTTATAACAATATCCAAATATATACACATGTTATGCCATCAAATATGAATTATCCATGAAGATAAAGAAATATTTATGCAAATTATGTTTATAACAATACGAAAATATATACACATGTTAGGCCATCAAATATTAATTATCAATGAGATTAGTAGAAATATTTATGCAAATTATGTTAATAACAATATGAAAATGT
>MU183905.1:158274-169342 GCA_016904865.1 Pissodes strobi
ATTAATTATCAATGAGATTAGAAGAAATATTTATGTAAATTATGTTACTAACAATATCAAAATATATACACATGTTATGCCATCAAATATTAACTATCAATGAGATTAGTAGAAATATTTATGTAAATTATGTTAATAACAATATGAAAATGTATACACATGTTATACCATCAAATATGAATTATCAATAAGTATAAAATATATAATGGTACAAATTATGCTAATCACAATATTGTAAGTTTCATTTTACCCACTTGTAATGACATATTGCAACACAGAAGCAAAACAATTCACCAAATTAAACCGTACACTCCGATGGCTTCTGACTCTCTATTTTTCGTTCTCGAGCAATACTTTTCGACTTACGTCTGTAGACTATCCCATAACTCTCAGCAGCATGCCTAAATTCACTTTTCGCTCGCTCCGCTCGCTACGGGGGCTCAAGAAAAGGAAACTAACTAGGTGCTAACCCAAACTAACCCAAGACATACTCAAAATCAAGAAAAAAAACTGTTTAGAAATCTAACCTTAAAAAAAATAAAAAGAAACCGATGGGGTTTGAACTCGCGTTGCCGAAGTGAAGGCTAACCATCTCTAGACCATCAAAGGCACACAAACGATTTGTTACATCACGAAGTACATGAAAACAGCTGACTGCTGAGAGTTATGGGATAGTCGCCAGACATAAATTACCTTTCGGATCTCCTCCAAAAAACCTCGCAAAAACTCGACTTCAATTTATGACTTGTTTTTATCTTTGACATGTATAAGGGGTGTCTCAAAATATACACATTTATAGGGTGTCTCAAAAATTAATGTATCAGGTCTAATGAAATAGTATTTTAAAGATGTGGGTTATCTCAACATTCTAGTCGTTATTAATATTTAACGTCAATTAAATTTTTTCATATTCGTTTGTGAAAATGATATCAAAAATGTAATAATTATATCAGTTTATATTGAAAGTGGAAAAAAACGAAGAATTGACGTAAACACTTATATTTAGTTCGCTATGCGGAAAGACGACAACCAATTAAGGATACATTTCGACGACTGGAAGATAATTTAAAAACATACGGCTCTTTTACGAAGCCAAGATCAAAAACTTGTTATAAAGAAAACAAGTAAAATGTAGAAATAAGCGTACTAGGACTTTTCGAGGCCCATAATCAGGTAAAATGATATATCTTGTGATAGCTTTGAATAGTAGTAGCTGTTGGGGAAACACCCCAACAAGTGAATTAACTTGTCATTTTTCACCGTACAGTTTGGTGATAACACCCTGTATGAGTGTAGTATGAATGAGCCATAATTAATCTACGAAGATAT
This sequence comes from Pissodes strobi, assembly GCA_016904865.1. Classification (NCBI taxonomy): domain Eukaryota; kingdom Metazoa; phylum Arthropoda; class Insecta; order Coleoptera; family Curculionidae; genus Pissodes; species Pissodes strobi. The sequence goes on from MU183905.1 coordinate 159,604, forward strand.
TTATTTTACCCCAGGTAAACGGAAATTTGTGTATTTAAAGCATCGTATTTCAGTTACTCCTTAGTCCAAACCTGGATGGTCGATCCCATTATATAAAAGAATCGCTGAAATATAGCTAATTGTCACTCCGTCAAGGAAAACGTTTTCAATCGTTTTCAATTTAATATATCCTTGTCTCAGTCAGTGTTGTGTGAACAACAACAAATCAAAGAAAGAAAAAAGATGCTTTCACCCTTCCAAATGAAACCGACGCTTATATTCCCGCTTTATTCTCCTTACCATGCGGGTGAGAAAAATTTGATTTTAGTGTAGTTTAAACTATCACTTGAACAACAGGGAAAGTGCTCGTTCCCGTTTTCGCGTCAAAAGGTCACACCCTCTTAGGCAATTTTCTCCGTTTGCATGCACAGGTATTAGAAAATATCTAGTATACCTCTGTTATCTTTGTCCAAGCTTGGACAAAGACCTCTTTTGGGCGTTTTTACGCAATTCCTTGAAGCCAGAAACGACGCGACGCCGACGTAGCGTCTCGGCTTACCTGTACTTGAAGAGAAACAATGGCGGTACCCGATTTGTAGCTCAATATATCGTGCCTTTACAATTCAAATTAAGAATTTGAAGTCAGATCCGTGCCTTCTTGGAGGGAAGTAGAGAAAAGAGGAGATCAAGGTATATTGTGAGAAAGGAACAGTTAATAGTTAAAATAGAAAAGTTATTAAATTCAGGAAAGACACTGTTTTATTCTTAAATATAACCATTAAGAAATTTCCTTATAGATCTATAAAGGTAACCTGTTTTGCATATTTAATTTTACGTATGAATGATTGAATGCTTAGGAATTGTATATAAATTGTATATATTCACCATATTGAATTCAAATGCAATTTACACTTGCATTATTAAAGTACTTAGTTAACCTACCTACCTAATTTCAATTCACAACTTATGTCTAAAACCCCCACCACTCTATTTAATACAATCCACTAATTCACCTGTACATAGTTAATTATAAAGCTAATTGCTACCCCCACCTTTGTGGTCATAATAAATTAAAAATTAATTTGTTTGTACCATTGTACTGACCAGTAGCTCAACTTTTATTGAAGTGAAAACTCCTTTTGGCGCATTTAGCTCTTTCTATTGTTGTCTTGAATTTGAGATTTGCAGATGTTAGATTGTGAAAGGCTAATAGGGAATCTCGTCTTGGTGTAGTTTTCACTTCTGTCTTGTGGTCTTAAGCACATACCCTAATTGCATTCTCTAAAATCACTTTGAAATTTTATGGACAAAAATCTACCTCGGTCAGAAATATAGAAACTGAAACTGGAATTTCAAAACCTAAGGCGCAAAGAATTTTGACGTCCAATAAATATTTTCCCTATGTTGTAATAACCCAATATTTGCACCCTGGTGATGACTTAAGAATATTGAAATTTTGTCAATGGTTTTTAAATAAATCTAACGAGGATAGTTCTTTTCACAAAAAAATAATTTGGTGAGATGAATGCCGAATTACAAGTTGCGGTATTTTAAACCGATATCCCAGATAAACCCACACCAGATGCAAAAGCTCGGCAAATTCCTCGCCAGACAACTTTAACCTTGACGTGGCTGTTATACGCGGCCTGCACCAAATAATCTGGATATGATTATAGAAATATTGTTCTTCAAAATTAAAACAGTTGGTCTGCACCAATTAAATTAAAACGTGGTTTGTTGGTGGACTGGTTCAGGAAAAATAAAAAACACTTTCTTTTTTCCCAACAGGCGGTCATGGAAATCTTGTGTTATTATGGCTGCTCTGACTTTTTTACAGAAATTCCCTTAATACGTTTTAATGTACCCCGATTTAAGGTTATTTTTACATTGAAAATGTTTCTGTTATCCTAATATAGGGCCTCAAATAGTGAAAAAGTACATGCTACTTTTGCCACATGACGTCATACGCGTGAGAGATCGTGTTAGTTCGTTTATTTAAACTTAAATTTGATCATAAGGTATGGGAATCGGTTTAAATGACTAAAATAAATTGGAACTAACTGAAACTAACCGAAAGTTGATTGAACGGCTAACCAAAACCAGCCAAAAGTAACCAAAAGCACCAAAACGGGCTAAAACATATCGGTACAGGTTACAAACATTAAAATAAGTTAAAACTAACCAAAACGAGCCAAATTTTATGGACTAACCAAAACTAACCCAAAAGATTAAATTTGATTAAAACATATAGGAACCAATTCAAACGACTAATATAAATTGGAAATAGCTTAAAGTAACCGAAAGTTGATTGAATAACTAATCAAAATTATCCAAAAGCAAATAAAAGCACCAAAACGGGCTAAAATGTATCGGAACAAATTCAAAATATTAAACTAAGTTGAAACTAACTCAAGAATATTGGCGACTAACCCACACTAATCAAAAACATTAAAATTGGGTATAACGTATCGCAACCGGTTCAAATGACGAAAATAAATTGGAACTCACTGAAAGTAACCGAAAGTTGATTGAATGACTAATAAAAACTAACCAGAAAAAACTAAAATTGGTAATAACGTATAGGAGCCGGTTCAAATGACTAAAATAAATAAAAACTAACTGAAATTAACCGAAAGTTAGCTAAACGACTAACTAAAACTAACCAAAAGCACCAAAAAGAACTCATTTTCAGTTATTTTAATTTATTTTAGTCATTTGAACCAGTTCCGATCCGTTATACTCAATTTTAGTGTTTTTGGTATTAGTCACCAAAATTCGGTTAATTTGTATTAGTTTTAACTTACTTCTATAGTTTTAATCTATTTCGATACGTTTTAGCCCGTTTTGGTGCTTTTAGTTACTTTTGGTTAGTCATTCAATTAACATTCGGTTACTTTCAGCCAGTTCCAATTTATTTTAGTCAGTTGAACAGGTTCCGATACGTTATAATCAACTTAAACGTTTTTGGTTAATTTTAGTTAGTCGCCAAAATTCGGTTAATGTGGGTTAGTTACTTATTTTAATACCTTTAATCAGTTCCGATAGGTTTAGCCCTTTTTGGTGTTTATGTTTACTTTTTAGTAGTTTTGGTTTGTCATTCAATCAGCTTTTGGTTAGTTTAACACACGTTTATAACAAATTTTAATGTTTTGGTTTATTTTAGTTAGTCGCAAAAAACGATTAATTTGGGTTAGTTACTTATTTTAATACCTTTAATCAGTTCCGATACATTTTAGCCCTTTTTGGGGTTAATGGTTACTTTTTATTAGTTTTGGTTAGTCATTCGATAAGTTTTAGTTAGTTTTATTTATTTCAGTCACTTGTATCCGATCCGATACATCATAGCCATTTTTAATGTTTTGGTTAATTTTAGTTAGTAGCCCAAATTCTGTTAATTAAAGTTAGTTTCAACTTACCTTAATATTTGTAATATGTTCAATCAACTGTCAGTTATTTTCAGTTAGTTTTAATTTATTTTAATCATTTTAACCAGTTCCGATACGTTATAAATAATTTTAGTGTTTTTGGTTATGTTTGTTTGGTTAGTCATCAAAATTCGATGAATTTGGGTTAGTTTTAATGTGTTTAATCTATTTCGGTAAGTTTTAGCCCGATTTGATGTTTTTACTTACATTTGGTTAGTTCTGGTTAGTCGTTTCGTTTATGTAAAAATCAGTTAGTTCCAATTTATTTTAGTCATTTGAGCCGGTACCGAGACGTTATAAGTATTTTTAATGTTATAGTTAGTTTTGGTTAGTCAGTAAAATTCGGTTAATTTAGGTTAGTTTGAACTTACTTCAATTTTTCGATGCGTTTTAGTCCGTTTTGGTGCTTTTGCTTAGTTAGTCGTTCAATCAGCTTTCATTAAAGTTCAGTTAGTTTTAATATATTTTAGTCATTTCAACTGGTTTCGGTACGTTATAAGCAATTTTAATGTGTTTGGTTAGTTTAGGTTAGTCACCAAAATTCGGTTAATTTAAGTTAGTTTTAACTTAACATTTGTAATCTGTTCTGATAAGTTTTAGCCGGTTTTGGTGCTTTTATGGTTAGTTTTGGTTAGTGGTCCAATCAACTTTCGGTTAGTTTCTGTTAGTTCCAATTTAGTTCAGTTATTTGAACCGACACGGTATAATAAAGTTTAATGTTTTCGGTTAGTTTTAGTTAGTCGCCGAAATTCGTTTCGTTGTGATTAATTTTAACTTACTTTAAATTTTGTAACCTGTTCCGATAGGTTTCAGCCGGTTTTGATGCTTTTGGTTAGTTTTGGTTAGGAGCTTTAAACGAATTCTTAGTTCATGCGTTAGGCGGGAGGTTTCGCATCTGGTGTGGGTTTATCTATGCCGATATAATGGAACATTGGAACTCCACAAATCCCCACATGGGTCGACCTGTTCGTCAACAAGGTCGATTTCAGGTAAATATAAGTTGTTTTTTGTTTTAAAATAAAGGGGGGTATCCCAAGACATATAAAAAAGAGATATGTCTTTGGGGGTATCGCTGTTTTGAAGAACATTTAAATGCAAATAGATATCTGGATATACGAAGGTACCCTATAGAAGTGTCGAAAATAGGACACCCGGTACATGCACAACGCTAAACCAATCAGCCTCTCCTAGCTAATTGTTGAACGGGGCCAGGTTTTTAGCTTTCGTAGGGCCGACAAACTCCCTTCAGCACAAGCTACACTGCCGGGTGAAGTTAAGCCAATTTTTAAAAGTTATTTATTTAAGGGAAATATATTTTCATCCCAAGATTTTGTTGAAGCATCATCGAATTCATGTCATTATCTGTGCCATCTTTTTTTGGTATTTTACAATATAACCTGTTAATAAACTCTTGGTTGACAAGAATCAGCCTTATTAATGCTGCTTAAATAAATGGAAAAAAGGTAATAGAATTATCGATTTCAAATTTGTTTTTTTGAAGAGTAATAAGGAAAGGAAAAAGCTAAAGTCAAAGGCAATTAATTAATTTTTGTCATCAAAGCGAGACTTGCTTCAATCACGTTATCTAATATAAAGGAATATAAATATTCTATAATAATCTTAACAATTTTTAACATTGCGATTATCGCGATTTTTTTTCGAAAAGTAGTATTTTGTTAAAATTGACAGTTAAACATAATAAATTTTTTATTACGCATGCATCATAATCAACGATTATCGCACACTGCAGCGTGCTTTAAATGATGTTTATGATGCGCCTACTTTTTTAAAGGTTGTTATAGAAACATTTGATCATGTCAAATGTGACAGATTAATATATTCGTCAATATGTCCCTTAAGTTTAATATTTAAAACATTTTTGAGATTACGATGCATTAGTAATAAAAAATAGCGTATGATATACGTGTTTAAGGTGCCTTTAAAGCCCTTGCGACTTACAAAACACTCCGCTACGCGTCGTGTTTTGAAATATGTCGCGCGTTCTTTAAAGGCCCTCTTATACACTTATATCATAATATACTATTACAGACAGTGCAAACTTACAATAAAAACCCTTGACGTCAATGATGTTAATTAAACTTTCCGCTTTCGATGAAGATCCAGACTTCTTTCATTTTGATAATAAGAGAAAACTGTCAGGAATTTTAAACAAATTTGATTTTAAATTGTAATACTGATCATGTCTATCTACTCAACGTGTTTCACACAATGATTTTAAATTACGTGACTTCAAAACAGAGTTGCGTTTCGCAGATGCATTCCTTCATAACTCCAATCACTCTTCTAATAGCCTGTACCGAGGCCTGTACCGAATTTGATTTGGAAATATAATGAGTGGTTCCTTCATGGACATCTCACTGAATTCGCAAGTTTTTCTTTGTAAAATGTTAAATCTGTGCTTATACCAACACAGTCATTAAAATTAAAGTTAAGTTTTAGCAGAAAATTTAAAACAGTATTAGCCTAACCGCTGGTACATCCAAAGACAAGTTACATTGTTTTTGGTACTTCTGTTGGATCATCAAAATTGCTCGTGTAACATAATCGATAAAACCCACATAACTTTCCTGCACTTCATTATTTTCCATATAACGTATTATAAGAAACATTTAGCAAGTGTGGCTAATATCTGTAGTTTCGTCAAAAATTGTGCTATGATATTTAATTGATTTTACTGGATTTAAAATTGTATTTCATATTTTCTCACCACGCACAGCACCGAATGAAATGATTTTGGCCTAAGCTACTTATGTAGGTTGATTTTAAACCAGCATTTTCTAAATGATTTTTTTAAATTATTATCACTTGCAACACGAGAACGAACTAATTCTCTAAAATTGTCTTCGTTTTTAACCGTTTATACTATTGAATTAGTTTCCAAATTTAAAATGTCACTGTCTGACCGCATAACGGAATATTTTGTTGTCCTAAAAAAATTGATATTTTATTTTAGCTTAAATTTTATAAGATCTCTTTGTTAGGCCGTTTATCCCTTAGCAAACTTGTTAGGACTTTAAAGTGGCAAGAAATATGTTATAAAACTTAAGGTATCATTTCGGAAAGTAACGAACTATGGTATATTTAGAACATTTGAATTCGCATTTCTATTAATAGCACAGCTTTGTGTATATAAGCTGTGTTAATAGTACATCCAGCCTTGATTCAAGTATATAAATGCAAGTTTTGTACATTCGCTGTACTAAAGCGTTTTATTTAAATAATAATACAATTTTATTTAGAAATATCGTATTTTGTGTATATTTCTATATTGGTACAAACTTCAAAGGAATTCCAATCGGCGACTGGAGAGTTATGGATCTAGCTGAAAACTTCAACGGTATTGGCGTTTTTTCCGTTGCTTCTAGGACATATTTGGAAAGAATTGCGACCAAACCCAACTTGACAACCATCAGGCCAAACCTATTACCTAAAAGAAAAAAAAATCGAATGAGGAATTCTCCTAGAAGAAAAACGAAAAGTGTAGTTATGTCTAGTCGTTTCAATGAAATGAATTTGATTAGGTACTATGTAATATGCATATTTATGTTTTAAAGAAAGATTTATTTACTTGCGTTTACAGACTTCAGAATTTTTATTTTTCTTAGAATATATGACCATTAGTGAAGTTGTTTAGAATATGTTCATTAGTAGAGGGGTGGTCACTCCCCCCAGAGATTTACCGACAATGATAAAAACGATTACAATTAAGCAAAGAAAAAGCGTTGTTGAAATCGATGGAGTGTCCTGCGTTGTTAAGTGGTGTTGGAAGGGCGCTGCTGTAGTCTGCTTCGTTCTGATGCTGTTCTTATACTCCTGAATTCTAGTTGAAATTCGTCTATTTGTCTGCCCTTTGTATGATTTTTGACAGTTCCCAAGGTATGCTCTACACTCCTTGGTTCTCAAACTTTAGCCACAGTGGACCACTACAAAACTCTCATAATCAGAAAATCTCTAGGAATCGAAAAGAACGGAGAGCTCAATACGCGAGACGAGGCTCTCAACAGCCCAAAAATTTGGAAACCTTTTCTCAAGATTCAAGAAAATCACCCCGGGTCCACTTAACAAACCAACCAGAACATTGCCGAAACAATAAATGGAACCAACGGAGGCGGAGTCTATGCCTGGTTACAATCTGCGCAGACGCCAGCCTATAAAAGCAGACGCACACGTCGCGTCATGAAGATGAAGAATTTCAAGACGAACGGATTGACACCCGGAATATTGTTTTTCTATGTTGCGATCAAAACGATTCGACACGCAAAGAACCTCTTTTCGACAGTGCTTTAGTTGACTGGTTGCTATGTTGCTAACAAAATTGTTCAATGTCAAGGCCCACTAGCAAAAGTTTCGACACCGCTTCAATGGGATTTCTAGTAATAAAGACGTCAAAAATGACAGGATGGCCGCTCAAGTGCTGATCGAGAATAGAATACCTTAATGTTTTCATTAAAAAACCAGCAAAATAGAAAAAATAGTATAAAATACACGTTTTAAAAGACATTTAGCGCACTCGCGAAACCTAATTTCGTGCTCGTGCGAAAAAATATGGTGTTTTAAAACTAGTATCTTAATATACTATTATACATTTTCCACCATCCGTGAAAACCTACAAAACTAACATTTTATACCTCTACGGGGAGAGGACACTAAAATACATCAGAAAGTTTGAAAAGTTGAGATCCAAAGCTTCAACAACTTTAAGCGACATGATCTTTCTGATAAGATGCCGCAACAATAGCCTTCAACCTACAAGGATAACCTTGTACATGTACAAAATTATCCTACCACCTGAAAACACGAGGAGCCAACAAAGTCCTAATTAGAGGTAGGCAAGCACTTCTACGAGAACAAATACGCGAAAAGCGAAAGCAGTTGTCCAAAATAGAAACGGAAGTATACAAGTTACATATATACCTAAGTAACAAAATTCATCCACTACTGTGGACACATATAGATAGAGTATCGTTTTGGCGCACGGAACCTGACACCAGCCTTAAAACAGAGAAGCTCGAGAAGAAGTTCGAAAACCTGCAAAAACGTACAACAAAGCACACAGAAGAAACATTGGATACCAACGAAGTAGTCTACGACATCACCAACTTACCGAATCTAAAAATAAGATACTCAGTAAAGGTTTCAATTTTGAACTAGCTCCCAAAAGGATACCGATAGAAGATATCATTTCCAACGTAGAAGCAACACTAAACAAGAAACTAGAAGAGGAAGCTGAGCAAGTGAGACAAGAAGTGGCCCGTGTACTAAAGACAAGCCGACCACCACGACCAAATTTAAAACCTTCGAAAATCTATGCCCTAAAAACTCTTAAGAACAACAAGGAAATAACTATACTCGCAGCAGACCAAGGAAACGCAACAGTCGTGATGAACACCGATGACTACATAAAGCAAATGGAGGATATCCTTAAGGATAAAACATATAAAAAACTCCAACAGGGATCCAACTACCTACCTGGAAAAGACGAGAAAAACCAAAATAAAAGCCGCAAACTTAGACCGAGAGATTGAGAAAAAATATCAACCCACGAGAAAAATCCAGCAGCTGTCCAAAACTTTACGGCCTACCCAAGATACATAAACCCGGGGAGCCTTTAAGACCCATCGTAAGTGCAGTGAATTCTCCAACACAAAAACTAAAGAAATATCTCGCAAGACTAATGCAACCAACAGCAGAACTTGCGAAATCTTACGTCAAAAATTCAGAACACCTTACCAGGATACTCGAGGACATCCATTTAGGCGAAAACGAAATTCTTGCAAGTTTAGATATCGTCTCACTCTATCCCAGCATACCGATCGCTGAGGTCCTAGACAAGACCCTCATGAATGAGGATTTTCCGGTACATGTTATCGAATTATCGGAACACTGTCTGAAAAATACCTATTTCTTGTTTAATAACCAGATCTATCGTTAAAATCATCGCTGTCACCAGTCATCGCAAATCTCTTCATGACGTATTTCGAAAGAGACGCCCCACGAAACGCAGCCTTCAAACCCACGCTATGGAAACGCGTAGAGAACAGTTGGACACTTTCCTAGTCAATCTAAACCAAATTTACAGCAGAATCCAATTCACACTAGAAGTAGAAAAGAATGAGAAGCTACCTTTTCTAGACCTTCACATCACCAGAAAGGCGTACAAAACCTTAGATTATACCGTTTATAGGAAACCTATCCATACCAACAGATATCTAAACGCCAAATCCCATCATCAGAATTTCAAGACGAACGAATTGACACCCGGAATATTGTTTATACATTTTCCACCATCCGTGAAAACCTACAAACTAACATTT
>MU183906.1:0-16402 GCA_016904865.1 Pissodes strobi
ATCGAATGAATTTAACATTTTTTTCTTTGTTTTTCAGGTAAATATACATGATTTGCAGCTGAAACACGGAAGACCGTGAATTCGTGTCTTGGTAAGTACGCGTCAGTAAGTACCAATTATCTGTACATCTACCCTCATGCTCGAACTACATTTTTCGGGCGAAAGCTGATGTTTTTTTTGGTTCAAACCTGAAATAATTTATCTTCGAATAGAACCAAATTATTTCAAAACGTGTAGAACTATAATAAGCGGGTGGGATTTCTGGATTTCAGAAACACCTTCGATACCACTGTGTGCTGAGCAATATGTCGAGAATAGTACAATGATAATGCAGAAAAGGTACAAGAACACGAATATAGACGAATCAAGATACAAGTAAAGTGAAAATTAATAGAAACCTGTAACGTCGTAATGGGATTTATTAGAGCATAGCGCAATAGCCCGATTTTTTACTGGAAATAATTAACAAAAATTTGGAAAAAATATTGTATCCCACAGCCACACTTTCGCATTTTCGGTTTCTCACTGTAGCTCCTAAACTATGAGTTCTTTTATGAGACGTGTTATTTACGTTTTTAAAGCAGATTAAATTTGCTACAAGTTGAGGCCAGAACCAGCTCTATAGGTCCAATAGTTCCCAAGATACAGCCCTCCAAAGATTCGCAATTTTATCAAAAAAAAAAGTTAAAAACGGAATAAAAGGCAGAAAGTGAATACCAGAATTAATTATTTATCGTTCTGATCCTTCAGGATATTGGAACAAATTTATCAAATTATTATAGTGTCATTAGTGTGCAAGTTTTCAAGTTAATCCGACGCCGAAGTCAAGTGGATAAAAATGATGTTGAAAGATTCCATTATGAAATCACTGAGGAGTTTCTCAAGCTCAAAAAGAAATTGCCAGTGTCTCGACGGAATGTTGTACTCACAGTTGAATCTGTGAGCGTCAGGGTGACCATGCTTGAAGCAGCTGAGCGTCGGCGTCAAAAGGATGAATAGGCATGCATCGTCTTGCTTCGGTAAATGACCTAGTTGCAGCTGATGCTAGGTACCACAGTCAATGCCGCATCCAACTGTACAAATCTCCACCGAACAGTGGACTCAAAAGAGGGTATTCTGAGCCAAAAACACGTGAGAGTATGGAGTGTATCTGTCCAGGGAGGAATGTCAGTTCTCGTTAAACGACCTCATGGACCGGAGTAAAGGCGATTTCAAGCCTGACGTCAGAACCGTCAAAAGTCACATTGAGAAACGCTTTGGCGACAAGATAATGTTTTCTGGGATTGGCCATGGCCGCAGTCTCCAAACAGTTCTTTGTTTTCGCGACGTACGCCGCGTCGGGAAACAAAATCCTGTAAGGTATAATGAGAGAATAAGCAACTGCGGGTGATCAAGGCTGCTGCAAAGATACTTGCGCAAGACATTCGGGAAGTGGTATATAATGTCAGTGAGTATCCATCGTGCTAAAAAACAAACGTAAGGCTCTCGAAGAGTATATCGTATGAAGTGTATGGGATTTGCGCACTAACTGATATCTGCAGTCAGGCGGGTCAGGCCAACGTCTTTCGTTTCTTCGTTGAAGGCCAGCTTTGGTACATACTTATACAGGAAGTTTGCTACAAAACATCTCATTAACCTCTGCTCTGCAATGGGGTTTTCGTGAAGTTACAGTGAGGCAGTGCGTATCGAAAGGTCAGCTATAGTACATGGATGCAGTTCATATTTGACAATGCCGACGTTAATGTCAACACGTTGGATGGGGACAAAACTGTTCATGAGATGGACATCATGGTGATCACCCTATATAATTACATTGTAAATACATTAATATAGTTCTTGTGGGATGTACATGGGTTTTCCTTTGAAACTACCCTCAAACCGTCCTCGAGTATAAGTTTGCGCGAAAAATACAGTTTTCCCATTTTTTGGACTTTTAAGCATTGTGAGGAAACTATCAGACCTACAGTCGTTGTTCTATGCTCATATTAAAGCTAATTACATTTGCTACAACATCCCTTCCTATGACTTTGCCCGTGAAATGAGTATTTTCCCCGATATCGGAGTCAAAATTTGACCAAAAAATTTCACTTTTTTGGAAAAAATTGGCATTTTTGGACGGTTATATCTTGGTAACTATTAGACCTACAAAGCTGGTGCTGGCCTTAGCTTGTAGCAAATTTACTCCACTTTAAAAACGTAAAAAACATGTCTCATGAAAAAGCTCATAGTTTAGGAGATCTAGTGAAAAAACCGCAACAAGTGTGAATATTTCGCGGTTTTCATAGTGCTACGACGTTAGCACAGATGTTTCGAAGCTGCAAACTTGGATATACACTACTGGTCGTACTCCTAACAACATATTAAAAAATCAGAACTATCCGTTAGTTTGCGATTTTATCGATGTCTAGTATACTATTTGACTGGCCTATTGCAGAACCTATTAATTTTTCTCATAATTTCCCAATTTAAAATTATAATTATTGCGAACGCTTTAAGTATCAGTATCAGAAGGGGTGGCCCTCAGCGGGCCTTAACACTTAGACCACCAATTGGGCCCGTTGTGCCCCCAGCTCGCATTAGAGAATCTCCTGGATGCCGGTCTTCCTTAAGAAAGCCCGCATCTCCTTCAGACCAAAACAACGCTCGGAGTCTGACTCGATCAGCGTCGCGCCAAAGATTCTGAATCTTGCCCAGGCAAAACCGGGACATTCCGTAAGTAGATCATATGGGGTCTCATCTTCCTCCACACTCCACCTCCTCTGCAATTCTCAGCAGTCATGTGTTGTCTAAGCTTACAGTGACCTATATAGAGTCCTACCAGCGCCCTGCACTCCTTCCTTGGTAGGCCCATCAACCTCCTGGTGAGCTTCTTCGCGGGCTCAGGTATCGTGAGCCTCGCCTGTCTCAATCCCGGAACGGTTCGCCATACTTCTTTGGTCCGAGCCTCCGTCTAGACCTCCAAAGCCCTTTCGTGAGCACTCTTGGCGATCCCCACACAGGGATCAGGCCCTAAGTATTTTCACTCGAAGCTTTCTCTGGCTAAGGCGTACACCCAAGTGTTCCAGTATCCAGACCTGTGTAGCCTTTTTGTGCTTTGCAAGTTCAATCAGCTAGCTCGTGCACTTTTTCACCAACAAGGAACGTGCTTGGACCGACTTCAGAGTACGATCTTGCCGTCGGAACAAAAGAAAGTCCTCCTGCCCCCGGCATTGAGCCTTAACCACTCCCCATCATGATCGCGAAAAGTTCCGCTTGGAAAACCGTAGCGTGCTCTCCCATTGGGGTCAATAATTCCCGCCCCAGGGCCTTGCAGTACAGTACACATCAGCTCCAGAAGTGTTCCCGTTCTAGATCCGTCTGTACTAACTAGTCCATACCAGAGTCCGTTCCTTCCCTTCATCCAATCCTCCTTCGTAGGGAAGAGGAAGATTAGCCTCTCGTAGAAGCCTATCTCAGAGACCATCACGTCACCTGGCATTGCCAACGCTTTATACTCTTCACTAATGAAAATAAGTGGAGGGATTTGTTATGATACAGCAACAATGGAATCTATGAAAATTCAAATGACAAATGACAGGCACATGCAGCCACCGGCCGAGAGCTATCGATTTCTAGTAATGTCTTAGGACATCGGCAAAACTATATCTCGATTAGGGTTAGAATATTTCCGCTAACTACTCCATGGCTCAATATCAGTGTTGTAGCGGAGGGAAACTTAATGCACTGAGGTTTCATGGCACAAATGTATTGCCATAACAATACACATTTTAAACATAAAAAAAATCAGAAAATGGTGCCAGGGACCCAATTTTTAATGCAGCCACCTGGTGTCGGTAATTGCAAGAATAGTAAATGGCAGCCAAACGATTCATGGCTAACATTTACTATTTTTTTTTTAAATATTTTAAATAGTAAAAATAGTTTTTACTAGCAGGTGACTGCGTCTTTACCCCCTTGCTCTTCATACGGAAACGTTCAAATTCGGCAGCAATAATTGAAGTTCATATTAGTATTAAAAATCGAAATTATTGGCACAGCCGTAGTTTTTTGAAATGATAAAGTCCCTTGTTAAAAGTTTTTACATATTTGTCTTGATATTTGCTTTCTAGATAACACCCTGATAACGCATACCGCCTTTAAAATACAATGGACTTATTTAAAGAAACGTTACAGATGGTTTAATTCGAATTTAAAAAAAGAACAGATAATATACTAATTAAAAATACACTTGATTGTACTGTTAGCACGTAATAAGGTGCAGTGCATAGTGCATGTCAATGACCCGACGTCTGTCTGAACGATGGGCAATATGGATTTCATCAAACAATTATTTGTTAAATTTATTTATACTAATGCAGTTGGAACGTCTCAAAAGAGTGAACTGTTTAATGTTAAAAGATTGACTTGAAAATGAAACAAGAAGCGGATTATATGCTATTATGACTAGCCATTTGATGAGTCCACTTGTTTGTTCCTTCAGACGCCTTCTGGTGTATTAATTGCTACCGTATCTCGATTGAACTTCATACTCCGTACTGCACCGACGATTTTATCTGAATTCACGGAAACATCAAAACCCGTTTATCATACGTGACGGACATAAATCAAGTTCAAAAGCTAGTATCCCATATCTAGGAAATGAATTAATCACATGTCCAACCCTTCGGGCCACTGACCAGGCAACCTCGCGAACGAGCCGACGAAGGTCGAAGGCGTTACGTCATTTTATTGCTCATTATACCGAATGATCATGGAAAGTTTCAAATAACGTTATTTTGGTATGTTTATGTGATTTGATTAAGTATAGTTGCTTTAAGGAAACGGGAATTTTGGACTTAACGCGCAAAAACAATTTAAATAGTGCTAAAATACTTAAATTTTTAATATGATTATTATGGGGAAATACAATTAAATAATGTTGATTATACACTAATAGAAATCGAGACGAAAATATATTGGGCATTAAAACGAAATAAGTTCTGGTTCCACAAACATGTCGATGATTACTCCTTTTTGTCGTGTTAAATCCATATCATACACCTCTTCACGAAATCCTTAGCGCCCAAGTTTGCGCTGCCTTACCAGCAATCTGCCTTCTTCCAGGTCCGTCGTTTTAAACCCATCATCATGTCTGGAAGACAACATCAGTGCGCCATGCCAGGCATATTCTTACTTAAATCTTAAGCAACGTCGTTTACTTTTATTCTTTCATAGATTCAAACATCAACCTCCTAGGTCTAAATTTTAGACCCACGGTAAATTTAAGCCTCCGGTAGTAGGCATCAATTTGATTGGAATCTGAAACTTCTGCTTAGTTTTAATTATACTTGGGCAGGTAAGCTTAAATCTTTGAGTTTAAAAACTATTCCCCGTGCGATATTTATCCTGAAGCCTTAAGCAAATAATGATCGTCCTGGACCTGTCAAAGAAGTCTTACGTGGACGTTCCAGACTGGCCATTGATTGACCACTCCACTTAAAAGATACTGATGGCATTTAATTAAGCCCAGGTAGAGCAATGTGTTTTGGTCGAATAATAATTCTCCATGCGATAATTCCTCAATTTCAGAAATTAGCTCAGAGTGCCATAGGAAGTTCTCAACCGAACTGCTTAGTATTGCTAATTTTTTTGAAAGGTGCGCTTTAAAATGCTCACAAACATATCTGTTTAGAACGGCCTGTCAACCACTGTTTAGTTTGCCTTTGTCTCCTTCAGTTGGAGATTCTTGTTTAATATGCTTGTCTTTTGCACGATTTAACTGCCTCCTTGCCCCCACATGCCTGGTCTTATCCACCAAGACGTTGCTTTAGTGTCACTCGTGTAAGCCAAGTGTTTCCTCATCCATATCCTTATGTCGGGCAAGAGGGCAATCTTGAAATAAACCAAAAGGCCAAAACTTTACCAATATTTTGGACTTTTAGGTCAGTTCACCTCAAAATTTACATTACACGAATATGGTTCCCGATGACCCAAACCTTATACACAAAGCGGATGGTTTAATATTATTTTTTGTGGATAACTAGATTTCTCTAAGCCCGTTTCTAATCGTACTTGCTTAAATCTCCTCAATTATTGATCTTTCAGCATTGATGGTTGCATGCTGATAATGAGTCCACAACATATCGCATAATTGTCAGACGTCATGCATGGACATTCAGGCCTTTACCCTACCAGTACGCTCCCTTGAATATAATATGCTCAACAGTGACTAAACATTTTTTATGGGAGAAATTATAATTAATGTTGTTGCTCCTGGTAAATTCCGCGACCAGTCGGTCATTGTGTCTGGTGTGCGGGCGGCGGCTATGGGAATTGAGTGCGGGGTTCCACAGAATTCTACTAGGTCTTGGGACCTTTTCTCTTCCAGATCTTTGTAAATGATCTTATCCAAGTTAAAGTTTCGGGAAGATTTACACTCTTTGCTGACGACACCTCTGTTGTGTGGCATAGTGAGGATTAGGGAAAGAACTACTAATGAGTTATTGAAGATTAAAGAGTGTTGCGATGCCAACCGCATTTCCCTTAATATTACGAAACCTAACATTGGAGGGTTTAAGTGGCATATGCACGACTTGCAGTTAGGGGACGATCCTCCTCGGGAGGTGGCGGTGGCTAAGCTCCTGGGTGTTTTCGTTGACGGTGAACTTCGGTTTGTAGATCACAATTTGAAGTTGAGCGGGAGGCTTTCGTCGGGATGTGCAATAAAAAAAACAGGTTTGGAACTTGGCGCGGAGAGTCTATTTTGCCCTTTTTGAATCACACCTCAGATATGAAATTACATTTCAGGGTGTTAGTAGCCGACATCTGCTGAATACTCGGTTCATTCTGCAAAAGAAGGTTGTGGGCTTCATCGCAAATGTGGGCCAGAGAGAATCTTGCCGAACTCACTTTTTGTATCAAAGAATTCTTGCTCTTACCTCTTTGTTTATTCTTGAAACAGCATCAATGATGTACAAGGATCGTCATAGCATTCGGGGTCCTGCCCCTCAGCATGTCACGCGGCGGACTCTCGGCTTGCCCTTACCAATACCAACAAGAACATTAACAAAAAATAGTTCGATTTATGAAGGCAGAATATTTTTTAATCACTTGCCAAGTCAAGCTAGGACTTAGTAATTTAAAATGTTTCAGGAGGTTTCTTAAGGCATTGCTTGTTGGGAAAGCTTAGTACAGCTTGGTGTTTTGCTATAGTTTTGTTTATTTACACAATGTGATATGTATTAAATGTGATTTGTTGTTCTGTCTCTGCTTTTGGTTTTAGGTTTTAGTGATTCTCTTGAATCTTGTGTTGTATTTATATTACCATCATACTATTTATTTGTATGTACGTGAGGGATCATTTTAGCAAATAACCTGCTTTGTTAATGAAATTTATTTTTAGACAATAAAGTACTTTTTGACTGACTTTGACATTCCTCTATCTGTACCACTGCATTTTGAACGGCTCAAGTTTAATGAGTTCTCCACGTCCTTCAACCGTAAAGCAAAACCGAGAAAACATCACAATGAAGCATCTTCATAAAAGTTGCACGTACAATTCCTAGTCGGCATTTCATTTATTTTGCTTGGTCGTAGATGCACGTTAACTTTGTTCGTAAATATTTATATGCCGCAACTTATTATATTCGATATAATCAGACCTGCCATTAGAGTTCGATTTTCTTCAAGTTTGTGTTTATCTCGTTACAGGTATCGTTTATATTCTGAACTAGCCTTTGAAGATATTGAACGTTGCTTACTGCATTATCATCTGCAAAGCCTATAATCTTAATTAACGTCACGCTGATTGTCGGTGTTTTCTTCGTCTAAAGATTATTCAAAACTTCCAGCAAAGCCTTACGTGCATCTAGTGTTCTGCAGGCTATCAGCCCTCGCTCTACAGCTCTATGTTATACCGAGTCGAAAACTTTTTCATGATCTACGCATACGAAGCATAATGGCCATGGAAGTGCCATTTTTGGGGAAAACGGGTATTAACTGGACTTAGAAGCAAGCACTGGCGAAAGAAAATCTATCAAAACCTATTGGATAATAATTCCTTTGTTATTCTTCAGCGGTCCCCAATGTTATGGATATGGACCTCTCTCATATATTTTTATCCATATCTGTTTGATGTCACCTGGTTATCAATTCAATTTAATTGAATTTCAATTATCCAAATCCCCGTACCATCATTGTTGAACTCTTCCTGCAAGCTTCTTCGTTAGCCCCCTAGATAAAGTCCCTGGGACTCCGATGCTCGATATTTTTTGCCTCATGCTGTTCCTAATTCCATTTAGGTATATCATCATCTTCTTTTGTCCGGTATCTAATCAACTGGTTATTGTTCTGAACTTTCAATGGCATTCCTAGCAGTCTTCGATGTACTTGAATTACCACTTTTCGGTTTATTAACCATGTTCCAGTTCCACATGTTGTATTTCCAGAGAAATTCCGATATCGATGATAGATTTCAGTCTTAGCACCCCCCTAAGCAGAGAATCTGCTCTTTTTTCACCAGTCACCAATAGATATACAAACCCATGTCCCTGCCCATGTCGTTCCGAAATTCCATCGTTTTATATTTGCTTGTATGTCCAGTTTGGTCTCCATGTTCATGATATATTTCAGCTAAGCAAACCTTCTCGATCCCAATTTAATTAATCGCTTGACCTTGTTCATCTAATGATATTTCCCAGACAGAAATATCAACGTCCCCGGTGAACTTTTTCACAATTTATCCTTCCATGTTGTTTGACATGAATATCGTCTCTTGTGACATTTTCTTCCAACTCCCTTTGTTGCTTCGTTCCAGTGGCGTAGCGTGAAGGGAATAGTGGGATACACTCACACCCCTAAAAGATTAAAGGTGTCGGAGCGACTTCGATTCTCCTCTCCCGTTACTAAGAGCTTGAGATTATCTAATTACGGTCCATCTGGAATTTTGTTACTGTGCTTGGCTTAAATTCCTAAATGATTTCCGCTTCCTCGTAGTTGTTGGTAATTGTGCTCTGAAATTGTTCCTGCGTTATTTTGAATATTTTGGTCATAGGCCCAACGTCAGATATGAATAATTCGTTGAATGCATAGAAAACTGTTAAATTCCTAAGCTCCATCTGCCTGAGGATGAAGTGAACGCACCCCAGCTTAATTCAACATGCTAAAATTCTGCCGGTTTATCGTCATCATTAGAAACGGATTTTTGTGAAAACCTAGAGTCAATAAAACTATTTTTATATTGTCAGTCATCGGTAAACATATCGCTGTTATTTCAGCTTAAATTCGTGTTTCGTGTAAAAAAATCTTAGCGAATTCCAAAAATTTTCTTTCTGAAATAGACGTCTATCTGTCTGTGCTACGAAATCGCCTACGCGATTAATACGTTTTAAGTTAATGGACGTCAAGATTGATGTTCCCTAAAAATACAAATTCCATCTTGCAATAAATTACAGGTGAAACCGAGGCTGTAACGGAGTGATTTCAATGGGAGTTAATTTCGTTTATTGATATTCATATTAAATTAGCATTTTATAATCTTACACAAGTCCCGACAATATCAGGTGGGTTATTACAGATCATCAAGGATGGATGTTATTTATCCTGTGCTATTACAAAAAGGACGGGATATACTAATACCACACTTGTGTAAAATCTGCATAGGCTGTTAAGCCTGGGAATCCATTTCCATTAAGAGAGCTCTGGAGAGAACACAAGTATGAGCAACTATTTGCCAATTGGCATGCCTGGAGAATAGCAAAATAACATCATCCTCGGGCGAAGCCACCATTATAGCTAGAATAGGTAGGGTATGTCCCCAAGGAGAAGTTTTATCTCCCTTGTTGCAAGTCATCTTGGTAGATGATCTGCTCTAAAAACCATTTGCTAGAGGTTTTCTATGCCGAGAATATGCAGATGATATAGCTATAGTGTTTTCAGGAAAATGTACCGGTACACTCCCGGAGAGTCTCAACATCGTGCAAGCCCAAACAGCTCTCTGTCAATCCACAGAAAGCAATAGTGGTCCCCTTCACTCGAAGGACTTAAGAGGGCTAAAACTGCAGAAAACAATTCCCCTTTGAACACAGGCGAAATACTTCAGAATTATTTTTATCAAAAGTTGAGATGGAATTTACACATTCAAAAGGTCACACAGAGGGTTATGATATCATGAGGCAGCTTCTAAAGCAGGGGTTTTCGAGTGCTGTTTTCATGTCACCTCATACTCACCAATACGCGACTTAATCATTAGAATCAAATACTATCACCCGGCATCCTATGGTAACTAATTAATGCAGCACGAGTGAAGGCTCCATGCGCACCCAAGTAATTTGAATATGTGACCTTAATTGAATACCAATATCTTACTTACTATGCCTTCCGAAAGGAGTTGTATCGTGGAGCAGGAGCTCATAGGTTAAGCCTAGCTTAGGAGCTCTGCCAGCAATCAAATATTAAGTAGAACCTTAGGAAACAAATAAAACGTAAACTTGGTGATGATGATGATGAGGCAGATGTAGAGGAATGTGTGGGAAAACTGAGGTCTAAGCGCTAAGATGATCATAGGATATTCACGAGGCTTGTGAGACTGGAGCAGTGACTTCTTGGTGGCACTCCTTGCCTGGACGAAGACCAGGCAAGAATTGGACTTGAGTGGCGTGCAAAGGGTGCAAGAAGCTCCTGTTGAAAGATTAATGCCACCTAAAAACAGGGAGGGACATAATAGATTTTACATGTAATGCTACTTTTTTGGGGAATTAAGTTTCCAGCTCTAATCCTGGCAATAACGCAGATTATCTTGCCACTATTTATTGCATCAGTTATAGATTTCCAAGGGAGACCTAAATGCTTTCAATATTGGATTGTCAGATTCTGGTGGATGAGATTAGTTCTGAACCATTTGGAAATTATTATTTTCATCAGATTGTATGCTACTTTTTGGGAATTTAATTTTCGCAGCTCTCTTGGGGTTTCGGATGTAAAGGATGAAGCTAAATTCTTTCAATTTTCAGACACTTGAAAGATGAAACCTGATTCTTATTGAGGTTTTACGTATAATCCAGTGGAGTCGTTTTTAGAAGAATCCCAATCTTGATTGGCTTCAATGGTACACCCAAAGTATCTACATTTCGGAATTTATAAACCTATTAGCTTTCTCGCAAGTTTTTCAAAAGTATTCAAGTCTTCACGAAATCTGAATAAAAGCATAATTTAGAATTTAAGAAAAAAACTGTGCATGAAAATGTAAGAAGCTCAAAAATATCGATAGGTGTCATAGTCAAGTATCACCGCTCGCTTCGATGCCGTGCTAAGTTTGAAAAAGGTTTTTTTCATGAAAATGCTAATGGCCTAGATGAGGATTTTAATGTTGACAATTTCGAAAATTCCTTTTTCTCTAAATAGGCACGTTTCAAGATGGTGTCGAGTACAACTTTTAAAAAAATTATATTTTTGTTATTAAAAAAAACATACGCAAAAATGTATTAAACAGAAAAAGTGCAGGTTTTCTTTCTGCATCCAACGATATATGGTTTGTTAGGGCTTGGAGCAAAAACAACGCGTAAGAATGTAAAAAAGTAAGGCGCTATTCCATTCGCGTCGACAGGTAGAGAATATTTTAATTTCCTCCGCCTTTTCTTCTAAAATATATTAATTTGTTACTATTTGGTGATTTATAAATTACACGTAACTTTACCTGAGCCATAGCGATCCTCTAGTAAATATGAATCTTCTAATAATGGACTTGCTAAATCTGATGGTGTATTGGCACAGGAACATTCAACAGATTCAGAGCAGCAGCATGCATCGGTATCGGTGCACCATTTGATTTTTCCTACATGAACATTTGTTACTACCACATCCTTTTTTGCAACAACATTTTATGAGACCAATTACGGCCTGCGGAGCTAGTTCAACATGGGGATGGGTTCTAATGATTCATTTAATCTCTTCCATCCAATCTGGAAGGCTTTGCGTATTTTGGCAAGAATGTTTCCAAATGGTTGCCATATAATTTGCTCTAAAATTGTTATAAAAATATTAGGACTTTTTTTTTGGGTTGCCTAATTATCTTACCTTAAGATATGTTGTTTCAAAGCATCAGTCGTCGGAGGTAAGTTTTCCCCTTCTTGTCCCGTGGTGGAATACAGGTACCAGCGTAAATCTTTAGTGCGTTTGTAATTTTTATTTTTGAAGAGCAAACATACAAATTCTTCCAAACTGAGCTCCATCTCTTCGGTGGGACTATCTTGATTGCCTAATAGTGCTAGAGCCGCCAGAATGCTATATGTTTCATCCATTTCCAAAAAAAAAATCGCACAAAATTCCTTACTTATTTTTGAAAACTTTCCTGTCATATCTGTACCAGTAAATGCATGAAAACCAATAAGCGCATTTCTGTGTGATCTGCTTAATGATTAAGCCACTTTCGTTATATCAATTTCTCTTTTGTTTTTCTCACGGTCATCGAGATATTTTCGGCTAATCGTTTATAAAAACTAACTAGAAGAACAAAAACATCAAACTACAATTTTGATTTCTTTTCCATAATATTCGGTCACACGCACTCCATGAAGTATTAATATTGTATCGGCTTCCTCATGATCATTTTCTAATAAATTTTCTATCAGAGGCTTATTTGAGCTAGTTATGTTATTATGTGAGATAACAACATGCCTAATTTTTCGACATTCTAAAACTTTTTTGATAGAAATTCAGTGAGTTCCTTTTTTGTTTTTGAGTTCGATAAAAAATCTTTGAGCGAAATATTTTAATTAATGTTCCATCTGTAACATGATAAGTGGCATCCGCATCAGAATAGTTTTTACGCCTTTTATATCTAGTGAAACGTTTTAATGAGTTCTCCTTATATGTATCAAAAATTAAATTGACTTCATCTATTAAAATTAAAAAGGCATTTGCAAAATCTTTGCACGTCTTCATGTCTGGAAATTTTGAAAAATTTAACCTCTTTATCTCCGCAGGATCTTCTCGGCCCCTAAATAGGGGCCCCTAAGTTCCAATTTTTTTTCCATTTGAACGGTATACGTCCGACCTACCACACCCACTTTCGTCGATTTCCACCGATAAAATCGATTTTTTTTTCGCGTAGCCTACCTCCTAGGTTACACAGTTTTTTTAATGTCAAAATTCGTTTTTCCCGACCCCGAAAACTCCCGAGTCCCCATTTTCGCCTAAATCTAAGCTGTCTGTGTTCGGTCTAGTACCAGCTCACGTTCCCAATTGACGAGTAAGTAAAATACACAGAAATTACACATTTAAAATTCTTAATATATTTTTTTTTTGGAAAATATAGATTCTCCCTCGGATTCTCCTGAGTATTTTGGTTTTTTGTTTTCAAAAATCGGTTAATTAATAACAAAAATATCATTTTTTTTTTAAATCGTACTCGCCGCCATCTTGAAACGTGCGTATTTAGAAAAAAAAAGATTTTCGAAAATGCCAACATTGAAAAATCTCATCTGGGCCATTAGTATTTTCATAAAAAAAGGATTTTTTAAACTTAGCACGAGGTCGAAGCGAGCGGCCATTTTTGAGCCCTATGATAATAGACTATCAGTTTTATAGCCGTTCAGATAACTGAGCTACATGTTTGAAAATTGAAAATTTTCTGAAATAGAGACCTATGAGAATCATATTTAGGGCTTCTTAAATATCTCAATATAGATCCCTAAATCTTTACTAATGAATAAATGAGATAGGCACCGTACAAATAAAACCATATCAAGTGCGTCATCAGAATGTATTTAATTGGTAGGTTGGTAGCAAACGTTTTTGCTGACAATATAATTTTCTTCTCGAGTTTCCCTCACGTGTTTGATGGCGTTTTTCGCTCGCTTGCACCTTCATAACATAGGACCAATTTATATGATAATTTAATTTTTATATGTATTTAGACCCGAGAAGTTCAATATACCTACCTAATATGCTTGACGGAATAAACACCAGGACTTCGTTGGAATAATTTCCATATAAGAATTTACTATTTGATTATTATCATTATATTCACGTTACTCTTTACCATATTATGGAAAATAGCGTTTAGATATTTAATTTTTACTCTACCGTACGCGAAAGGAAAAAGGACAGTTCATTGGATGTAGTAGTTTTTGTATCATCGTAAAGATGGACGTTTATAATTGACTCAAAGGGAAACGTTGCAGTTCGCTATAAACTTGGCCCTTTAAACACAATGAAAAGTAACACCTACGTATAAAATTATCAATATTCTTGGTGCATTGATTACGTCCGATCTATATGCTAATAATCATATTTATATACCAGCTATTATGGCGTAGTCTGATGCAAAGCGAGTGTTTAATAGCGTGAAACGAAGTTTGAATACTTGGGCTTGCTCCACTTTCACGATTAACAAAATCAATGTTCAACTTTTGTAATACCTGAAAGCATCAAATTATAGGTAATATATGGTGCCGAAAGAGTCTGGAATATTACCAGGGGATCAACATTTCGAATATGGGTCTTCTTTACTTACAGAAGATATACAAGACAAGACAACTTCAAAAATTGAATGCTCTATGATATCGATAATTATATAGGATGTAAAATGTGTATTAGTCAGTCCCACCAAAAAAAAGTGCTACGATTTATTTTCAAAAACGTCAAAACTGCTCGAAATTATTTTAATATTTTTTAACAAAAAAGTTAACGCCGCTATATATTTTTTTTATCTATTGTTGTGATAAGTTGAGCTCGCTTTTTTTTTGTTTATTTACAAATAAAAAATTTATAACAATTTCGATATATAAAAGTTATGGCAATGTATTTGTCGTCATTTGTGTTGAGCAGTGGCGGCTCCTCAGAGGAGGCCTTGGAGGCTTAGCCTGGACGCTGCTGGTGTGGAATCATAAATGAGATAAGTTATCGGATAGATACGTTGCCAGCCTAGCAGAGTCTGATCCTCATCTGGCCTTGAAATAACTGTGGCCTCCTGACTCGATTAAGTTCAGACGTACCCTCAGGCATAATATAGCGCTCATAGGCGGCTAGGCGCACATATACTTGTATTTTTAGTTACCTATATTCCTTCCGCAGTACCGCATTTGTTTTGATTTGTTCTAATCATGTTTTAAAATATATGTTATGGTATATTTTAACACATTGTTGCATGTCCCAAGAAGAGTATGCTTTATTGACTGAGTAGAGTTTCAGTTACTAATAATCAATTTTAACAGCCAGTACTTTTTATATGTTTGTAAGTTGAATTAAAAAAAAATAGATCAAATATACTCATAAATAGGTAGGTAGGTAGGTCAAATGGTAGTGTATTTAATATTCTCCCATTTTTTTTTCTGGCTAAATGTTGCTAACTATTAGAAAATGGAAAGAAAGTAATATTCAAAGTGACAGCTAGTTTTATATTTATTGCAATATAAAAACTGTTGCATTATGGCCTTAAAATAAACCTTAATGGGCGTGGCATTCAAAAACATTTTTGTCTGCGGCGAAATTTTTTTTCTCCTAGAGCTGGTAGCCTCCCCTGTTCTAACACCCACGAGCCGCCCCTGGTGTTGAGTTGTATTATTTATAGCTTCTATTGTTTCCTTGTACAACATTATGAATCAGTTCGCCTCTCTACTCCCCTGACCTAAAATTTGTTAAATATTTAATTTAGGGCATTTCCGCTATTTTTTAATCGCAAACACTACAGGTTGAACAGTACCAGAAATTGAAGGAAACTATAACTTTTATTGATTCCTACTTTAGGTTGGCACATATTCCGCTATTTTAGTTGTACAACACTGCCCGTATTATGAATCAGCTCTTCTAATTTAATTAGATATTCGCTGAATCTTTAATTTAATTTAGGACATATTCCGCTATTTTTTAATTGCAAGCACCACAAGTTGAAATGGACCAGGAATTGAAGGAATCTAGTTATAGTTTTTATTGATTGCTGCTTTAGTTTGGCACATATTCCGATATTTTAGTTGTACAACAATCCCCATATTATGAATCAGCTGTCCTAATTTAATTAGAAATTCACTAAATTTTTAATTTGATTTAAGACACATTCCGCTATTTTTTGATTGAAAGCACCACAAGTTGAACAGTGCCGGAAATTGAAGGAAACTATTTATACCTTTTATTGCTTCCTGCTTTAGTTTGGCACATATTCCGCTATTTTAGTTGTACCCCAATGCTTATATTATGAAGCATCAGCTCTCCTGATCTAATTAGAAATTCACTAAATCTTTAATTTAATTTGGGGCATATTGAACGAAACTGTTTATAGCTTTTATTGAATCTATTTATAGCTTTTATTGATTCCTGCTTTAGTTTGGCACATATTCCGCTATTTTAGTTGGACAACAATGCCCATATTATGAATCAGCTGTCCTAATTTAATTAGAAATTCACTAAATTTTTAATTTGATTTAAGACA
>MU183906.1:56448-100005 GCA_016904865.1 Pissodes strobi
TTTAGGAGTAGATCTACAACAACAAATCTGGCCATTTACCACGACTACTTGCTGCGGAATGTTGGACATCAGGTGGACCCCATATTAGTAACAGTGAGGAACTATAACAGCAATTATAATATAGACATTGACTTGTTTTTGGTGAGCCACGAGGTTTTTAAGGGATTGATTTTGAATATTTGATATGTATTTTATGTAATGTCATGACAAGAGTATTGTTGTGGAATTAGCTTTAGTCTGGTTTAAGTTATGTAGTGTACCAGCTGGAGTGTAAGACTCTGTAATGTATGAAGAAATAAATAAATAAATAAATAAATAAAATGCTCAATTACAAAACGGTGCATTGACTGTCTGGAATTGGTTTTTAATAACTCGATAAGTTTAAGACCGGAGCAAAATTAATTTTATCTTCAAAATTTATGTCGGTGTCTACAAGAAAGAAATTTGCAATGAAGTACTTCAAAAGTTCAACTGATACAGCACACCTCCCAAAAGGCAATACAATTTTGGATTTATTAATCTGGTTCTCAATTTTGGTCCAATATGAGCAGTATCTTGGACGCATATTAGTTGAGGATTAATTTCGGCATAAAACCAAGGCCAGCTACTAATTCGTTGTGCTGCCGATAATTTAGTAACATAATTCATGGCGATTTGCTTTCACCCAATCCTATTTCATCGGATCTTCTCTGGATCTCCTCGAATCTCCTTGGATTTCCTACGAATCTCCTCTGGATTTCTTTGGCTATGTACAGAAAATCTCTTCTGTGGCCACCCCTCATCTCTGTCTGATGAGACCCACAAAGATTGAAACATCGTGGATTTTCGCGGAATAGTTGAAGAATTTTGCTTATTTTGTTCACACGAGCAAGCTTCCTATTGATTTGCTAGCCAAACCATCCCACGATGCCAGTGCAAAAAGTTCTTTTCACACTGTTTGAATACAACTTGTTTACCGAAATTCAGCAATCACAATATCAGGGCTCCACAAATAAATAAATAAAGATAATAATAATAATAACAATAATAATAATAATAATAATAATAAACCTTGTTTTATATTAAGCAAATAAGTGGAAAAATTAGGCGCAGAACAGGTTGTTTTCCTTAATCGGGTCCGATTACATCTTACCACTACGACCCGTCATGATCAATTTCTCATTTTGCTCACACGAGGAAGCTTGTCATGTATTTATCAGCTAAACCATCTCACGATGCCAATGCACACCGTTTGACTATAACTTGTTTGCCGAATTTCCGCAATCACAATATCAGGGCCCCGCAAGTAAATAAATAAATAAATAAAATAATAGTAAACATTGTTTTAGAGTAATTAAGTGGAACAATTAGGCGCATCAGAACAGGTTGCTTGCCTTAATCGGGTGCGATCATATCTGACCACTACGACCCATCATCTGGCCCACCATGATCCATTTAAAGATGCGAGCTGAGCAATTTTCGATATCTCTCCCTGATGAGACTTACGAAGGCAGAAACGTCGTCAGGAGAGAAGAAGGATTTTGCTTATTGTTCACACGATGTAGCTTGTGATTGTTTGGAGGTTAGGGCGGAGAATCGAACTTGTATGCCAAACCGGGATTTTATTTTGTGTTGTAATTCGATATAATTATTTAGAAATGTAGGGGCATTTAACGATATGCTGCTCATGCAACCATCAGTTGTTTTTAATCTTAGATAAATGTAATTTTAACAAATTTACATACGATAAAATTTATTTAAATACTAAGGAAAGACCGAATATAGGAAGTGAAAATATATATATAAAAAAAACGGCACCAACATATGCTGAGAAAATTATCGTTGTAAGTTAATAATTAAGAAAATTACTATCTATTAAATTTTTGAAATAAAATGTTTGCTTGCGGTGACCTTTACGCATTATCTTACTTGAAGCTTATGGTTAGAGCTTTACAGCTTTAATAATAGCTATCAGTTGTGAAAGTATGCAAATACGGGCATTTTAGGAACGGCAAGAGAATGTACAGTCTTAATTTTTTTAAAAAGGAATATTAATATTTCCGTTTTCGTCCATCAATAATCCAAGTTTTCTAAATCAAGTCCACATTCCACTACTCAAAATTATGGACGTCTCGTCTAATCCATTAAAACAAAATTTGTGAAAACGTGTAGGTGTATCTTATTTTATACATTGCTTATTAGACATTTTAGATTGATTGCCTGAGCTCCACATTTAGCTATAAATTATATATAATACGATGCACTTTACTGCTATATATACAAAACATACGATGAGCCTTAAAAACAACAATTATATGGACGTTCTAAAATTGCCAAGAAGTAGAGTTATCTACAGATTATAAAATACTAAAAGAAAATGAAAGAAAACATGACGGCTTGATATTGCTCTCGACGGGAACTTTTTGCTCCTTAGCTTTTCAATTCGTAACACCAGTCAAGAATGATTAATTACAAAAGATTTAAGAGAACGCGGCAATTATGTAAGCACAGAAGTCTTCGAAATTTACAGAGCTAATAACTAATTTGGGTTATATAATATGTGGGAAATGAGAGAAATAAATCATTGAGAGACTTATTGCAAAAAAAAAACCACTTTAAAAAATTCGTGTATATTTGTATTTAATAAAAAGGTCATGTTACTACGCTAAATTAAAAAATAAATACGAATATTATGTATTATTAAAGTCGCGAGTTCAAGAAATCACACAAACAAGGAGTCATTTTCGTTTATTGATTTTCCCTTTACATTTACAATAATTGTTGGTCGTAGTAGTGCGTTGGCGTAAGCAAATATGAAAGATTTCATTGATATGTTGGCTTGTTTTAAAGTGAGGAAAATAAAATTCGTTTTAAAAGTATTGGCTTCCTAATGGTCAAAATATTTAAACGTTTCATAAAACCGCATCTAGATTTTAATCAAAGCTTGTAAAAAAGCGTCCAGAAGAAATTAAAAGTAAATTTATGCAAAATGTCGACGAAAAATGTTCAACAAGATATAATGACGTTTAATATGTTACTTCTGCTGCATCAAAAGTCAGTATACAAAGTTCTGGATCGATAATATCCATTACACTCGTTACTAAACCCATCAACCGCAACTATCAAGTTTTAATTTTGAAAAAGGCAACAATCCTTGTCCATTTTTCCCCATTGAACGATGTTAAAGTAAATTGGCAAAAGAAAAACATTTGTAATTAAATCTATGCATTATGCTGCAGAATCACTCAATTCAATATCACAAAAAGTAAACTTCAGGTAAAAGAGCAAGGATATTATTGACAAAATTGCTTAGCAAAGATGTTATATGTAAAAGCACCGTCGAAACCCCTGTTTCCTCGTAGAAAGGCTTTTGTTCATCACCTCCATTAACAAAAGTGACCTCACGCATTTCGATAATGCCAGCATCTTCAGCAGTTACTAAAGAAAGAGGATACACGTTGACAGAACAACTAAACTATGTCTTACAACGAAAACTTCTTAGAAAGGTGTCAAGAGATTTTTAATCTTGTCAATAATTCAGAAGGTCGCGATGAAAATAAACAGATTGTTGAAGATATAGACGAAATTAATTGGAATGCAGCGATTGATGCTGATGATAATTACCCCATTATTATGAAAATGAGCCCGAAGAAAAATCATCACCAAATACTCTAGAGACCATGGCTACCCTCATTGATAATGATGAGAGCGATGAAGATTTCTTTTGCTGATCTGGCTCGATTTGTATGTGATTATTGGTTGGCTCGTATTTGTTGAGACATGCTTTTTACGTTTGGAATGAAAAGAAGGAGGATTGAGACCAAGAAAATGTCTTTTTGATATTCATGCTTTGATGCAGAGTTGCGGAGACTGTATCAGTTGTGCATATGCCTGATTCACTCAGCCGTTTGTAGTTTTGTTCTTTTTAAAGGCGCGGGTTTAATGTTTATGGCAGTTAGAGCAGGCGCCACTAAATTTATTAGAAATTCTATCTGTCTTAAAGTCGAATAATAAAATTTAGAAAAAATACCCTGTGAAAGAGCATAAAAAAATTAGAATGAGATTGAATTATAGTCTAAGTACAGTTTCCAAAATAAACACCAGGAATACGCACGACCAGTTTATTTAAAAAAATACTATAGAACATTCTACTTTCTTAAAATTTAGATTTTCTGATTACTGATGATTAACATTATGCTAAAAAAAATATGAAATGTCACTGAAGCCGACCTATTTATGCCACAGGTGGTAATTAATGTTCAAATTACAATTATATTAATTGTTATTAAGTTTCATATTGACACTATAACACTAGAAATTACAATAAACAAGTTTCAATTTAGGCTGGTATTCGATTTAACCTCAATCAAAAAGTAGTACTAGTTATGGTACTTTAGCAAGTCTCTGATCAATAAATTAAAATTACTAATTACTATATAAAAATCTCAATAAATTTCCTCGATACTACTTAACGAGAAGAGTTATCTTTAAAAAGATATTTAAATATTACCCAGTTACTATTGCTTAAATATGTAACAATTTATATGTAAAAATTAGGGAATAAATATGCACTAAACTACTCTTAGCTTATTCCCTTGGCAGCTGGAATATAGAAGGCTTCTAAAATGTCTTCAAAATGCTAAACTAAAAAGATTTACTGAATAAAATATAGCGGCACCAAGTAAGAAGAGTTGAGCTCAAGTCTACCGTTATCGGGGCGAGAAGTTCAATAATAAGGAAATAGTTTAATTAATTTTCTGCCATGGGTTTGACAAGCAGATACAATAAACTTATCATAAATAACCTAAACGCCCTAATTTTAAAGCATATTTTTAGGTATTAACGAGAATGAAAGCGAAAAAAGGTTTGCAGGGCTTTAGTTTACAAAAACACCAGTTAAGGTTAGAGAACTGAGCCTCAGTACCTCTTGAAGTAATATTTCAGAATATACTTCTCGGTGATTGTCTTTATAGATCTCACTACGAAAATTTAAGGTATTAGCACGATAGAGCAAGAACTAAATTATAGATGCAGGTAGGACTAACATTTAACAATTTATATAGTTCCTACCCGGATTCGCCGATACCTTCCGTGTGTGAATGGACCCCAGTGTAAATGGACGAGCTAGGTGAACGTATCAATTGGGAAGATCAGTGTTTCCACAAAACTATCGGCCTGGTGAAAAGAATCCCCCAGAACAAATTGAATCAGTCCTTCGGAAAGACCCTGGTCAAAATGAAAAACGATTTTTTTAGCCAAGCTACTAAAAAGCACATGGGTCGAACCTACTTTTTAAAATAAAAGGGTCACACCGC
This sequence comes from Pissodes strobi, assembly GCA_016904865.1. Classification (NCBI taxonomy): domain Eukaryota; kingdom Metazoa; phylum Arthropoda; class Insecta; order Coleoptera; family Curculionidae; genus Pissodes; species Pissodes strobi. The sequence continues at coordinate 61,743 of MU183906.1, forward strand.
CTTTCACACGGTGTTTAACAACCGCATAGTCGGTATTCTAACAAAAGATACACGTTACTACGTCTCGTAAATCTAACAAAAGAACTATCTGGTGACCATCCACCAACAGTTAAGACTTAATCGCCACAAGGCACCTTCTCGAATGTAAGTTCTGAACAAGGGACTCAACTTTAATTTCCTTCGTCATATATCCTATGTTCGTGCGCATCTGTGAAAGTGCTCCCTGTCAAGCGGTTTACAGTGCCGAAACCCACTCGAGGTAGTAAGGTTGCGACAATTGATACCACAATTTAACTGATACACAGGCAAAATCGAAGTATAATATTAAGATGCATGTAGAACGTTACAAGATGCATGCCTGCAAAGTTGTATTTACATGCTTTCTGGACTAACAAATGAGAAAGCGCTTGACCGGGACCAACACGGAAAACTAATTAATATACTGGAGAGCTCACATCGACTAGAAAAATATACGTTGCATCAAAAGCTTCAATAGGCATGAAACAATGCATATACCCTCCAATACCACTCTCACAGAGTAAACACGGATGCATTTAACTACTATAATTTAACTGGGGTGTGTCGAACCCCAGCTACGTACTGGCGCTATATAACGAACCTATAGGAAGAAATTTTAACATATGCAGATGACACGATTTTATTGGGAAGCACCATCGAAGAACTGTAGTAGATAATCGATAGAGTAAATTCTGTCAGCCACGCAAATTCAAAAAAAAAATACAAAATTGGTGACGCAGAGATAATATAGGATATGAGAGAGCGGTAGGGGAGAAGACCGCACACAGAAAGTACCGCAGTATAAATACTTGGGAAGCAGGTTACACCAAGATTCGGATACAGAGTAGGACCGAAATGGCTTGCGGCATAATTTGAGACCAAGACTACGATATGCAGAATACAACGTGCTGCTCTATTCTTTCTATTGTTGTTATGAAATGTAGGCATGGATGGCAGTGATGCTGAATAACATAAATAATTACAAAAAAAAACACGAAAAATTAGTTACTTCCGTCACATAAGATAGTGAACTGGGACCAGATCAATCGAGGTGCTAAGACACCAAACTGATAGTGCATGTGACAACCTCTCTGCCTCATAAAAAATTTAAACCTCTAAGTAAAGAAAGTCCCTACTACTAATTAAAATGCACCTACACCTATTTCCATAAACTAGCCTCACGTAAATTTCTGTTATTGAAAACCGATACTTTCATGGCTAGCGATTCAACTTTTAAATTAGAGGAAGTAGGACCATAGGAAGTTTAACAAACTTCAGCTTTCAACTATCAACATTAAATAAACCAAACGTAGACTTATACGCACGTTCGTCCCATTATCTTCTCAAATAGGTCGCCGCAGTAGACCTTAGAGAGTGTGTGAAGTTACACGAGACTAAAAAGCTCGGGGATGTGCCAAACCCCAGCTACGTACTCGCGTTTGTGAATTTGACATTATAGGTAAGTTGTTATGTTTGACTTAGTTGAATGAAGAAATTCAATTGTTCAGATTTTTTAGCTAAAACATCATGTCGTACGAAGAGCAACAGAAAAAACGCGAAGCTTCATGGGATGAGTGATGTCGACGCCATCGAATTGGGATGCGAGGCTGATATTGATCATAGCACTGAAAGCGGGCACAGCACCGACTCGGAGTAGGATACCACAATATCGCTGTGAAAGTCACTGCCAGGACATTTGTTTACGCCAAATTACAACCTACAGCTATTCAAGAACCGTGTCAATTAACATCTTCACCGCTCGTCGAGTGCCATAGGATCTTCCTTTAGTGTGTGTGTCACTGCCATAAAATAGAAGATGACGTTTATGGAAGGGACTTAGACAGGAAGACATCAGAAACAGAAGTTCAAAATGAGACGGAAAGTGAAAATAATGACAAGAATCAGAAAAATGCATCTCGGAAAAAGATGAACTGAAATGGAACAAAGTTACTTCCAAGCAATGTGTTCGAACAAGAGCAACCAATAAATGTGAAATTAAAGCATCTATCGGACTTCTATATTTAGCAGGTATGCTCCACTCTAATCGTCAGAATTTGATAGACTTATGGCATTGCCTTTATAAGGAAATAGTCGTTCAACGGGGCCTGTGGAGAGGTGCTGCCCCCAGTGGCTGGCACCAAAAACAGTATTAATGAATGAAAACACGTGCAATGTTTACCCTACATACGAAAAGGAAGGGGTAGAAAGGGGAATACAACATTATATTCGCGGAGCCGTAGGTTTCCAAGAAATGATCTTCAGCCAAGGCTAAGTGGCTAGAACCGGTTTTATCAGTTTAATTTTTACACACAGAATACAGAATGAAATTTCCAATACCTGCTTCCCCAATATTGACTTTTCAATTGAATTTATTTTATTGTTTGGGAAAATGGTTTTCAGCATTTTTAACACATTGATTTTTGTGTCAATTTCTTTACTAGTTTCTATTATTCATATAGGCCTAACTGAATTGGTGCAGTAGTCAAAGAAAATAGATTTGCATATGCCATTAAAAAATCGGAAAATAATAAAATCCTATTTGCTATATGTAAAACGTTTTGACTTGATATAAGTAAAATTTTACAATATAAACTGGATATTTTAACGCATTCAAAATTAGGAACACTAAAAACATATTATTAAACTATAAAAAAAATTATATTTATAAAAATTGATTATTCGTTTCCTATTATTAGTCAAAAAGTAAGGTATTACAATTTCTAAACTTACAATGTTTATAGAGAAATATAGATAAAAATTAAATTTAGTTCCATAGTAGGTAGGTATAGTTATTTTATGTATTTTTTCTTTTTATAGAAAGAAGACAATTAAACATTTTCTGCAATTTTATGCTTTAATGCACCAGAAACATGTATTTATCAAATTATTGATTAAAATGTCTTGTTATTTGGAGATTAATAATAAAATTAAATATTTTTATTTCATTAAATTTCATTATTTTTTCAAAAGAGGGGGAGATAAGAAATAAGGTGTTTAAAAACTGAAATCAAAACTCTTACCACTTTGGATAAGTCTTTATTTAATATGAGTTCGGCATATATTAATACTAATTTATGTATCGGTACATATAATATTGCTCCAGGCCAACAGCCAGTGTTCAAAACTTTCAATTGCTTATAGCCATTATTATCATTATTACATAATTGACAATCAAATTAAATTAATATAAATGTACTCTTCAAAATATATACTGTAGTTTATTCGCTATAATCAAGTCAATAATTTTGGAAAAAATTCGGATTTAGGATAGTGAAATAAACAACATCCGAGTAAAACTATATTTACTCGAAAATTAAACAATTCAATTGATAAAACACATCAACCTATACAACCCTTAAAACTAAAGAACAAGTATATAAGATAAAAAATAAGCATCGAGAGTAGTGTGCTGTTTCGGGCAACTTCTGGTTTGATTCATCCCTTAGTTTCAACTGATCATTTTATGTTCACTTGTATTATTTCCCTTTGAAATAATTCATTTATTTTATCTTAGATGCCAAATTTTTTCATATCAAAGTTTTGTGTTATTTCCTATCAAACTTGTAAAGTTATACATGTTCTTAAAATAACTTTCTTGTATATTAGAAGTTACAATTAATCACGAGTTAAGGAAATTTGAAACCATAATTATTTTTGCTATTTTTCAATCAGAAGTTGCTAATATAGCTATTGTGATAAACTGATGTATCAAGAGATTAGATCGACTACAACTCCATAAATAAGTACTTATAAATATTACTTAAATATCGAAAAGTAATTGGACTACATTAACATAGATACAACCTAAAAGCATCACCATTTAATAAGAATCAACTAATAAATTAATTGTAATCCGTCGATTAATGTTTTATCTTTATTTAAATATATAGGGTGTTTTTTTTAGAGGCGGAGAACTTTAAATTGATATTACACACAAAATAGTTTATTAATATTAACGAATTGGTTTTTATTTTAAAGATAATGTTTTGGCATTAACATTTAAATATGATTTCGGGCATGTGGCCCCCACGACTAGCGCGTATATGGCGTAATCTAGAGGTCCAATTTTCACACACTCTTTGCAGTACTGCAGGCTGTATTTCGGCAATCACGCGTCGAATGTTGGCTTCCAAGTGCTCAAGTGTTTCGGGTTTATCGGCGTAGACATGTGACTTTACATATCCCCAAAGAAAATAATCTAATGGCGTCAAGTCGCACGAACGAGGTGGCCAGTTAACAGGTCCATTTCTTGAAATTATTCGTTGCTCAAATGTTTCTTGCAGTAAATTAATTGTTTCGCGCGCTGTGAGGCATGTGGCGCCGTCCTGCTGAAACCAAATCTCTGTAACATTAACGCCTTCCAATTGAGGCACGAAAAAGTTGGTAATCATGTCTCTGTATCGCTCACCGTTCACTGTAACGTTCTGACCATCAGCGTTTCTGAAGACATAAGGACCAATGATTCCATCGGCCCATAAAGCGCACCAAACGGTGAGTTTTTCCGGATGTAAAGGTGTTTCGTCAGTAGCTCGTGGATTCTCATCGCCCCAAATTCGGCAATTCTGTTTGTTCACATAACCATTTAACCAAAAGTGTGCTTCATCACTGAACAAAATTTTGCAATGAAATCGTGGATCAATGGCGATTTTTCCTTCTGCCCATTCAGCAAATGTACGGCGCGATCTTGTGGTTTCAACTCCTGCACAAGTTGAATCTTGTATGCTCGCAAACCGAGATCTTTGCGCAAAATTTTCCACAAAGTGGTTGGACACAAGTTCACTTGTTGAGAACGATGACGGATTGAAACATTTGGATCATCGTCAACACTACGCCGCACAGCATCAATCGCTTGTTGCGTGCGCACTGTACGGCGTCTTACGGGATGCGCATTGTCGATTAGAGTAAACGTATTGCGAAAACGATCAACAGTTTCTCGAATTAATCGCTCTGAAGGACGATTATGAGCACCATAAAACTCACGTAATGCCCGATGTGTTTCTCGAATTGAACCGTGTCTTTCAAAATAAATTTGAACAATTTGCAAACGTTGCTCCGGCGTGAGTCTATTCATGATGAATTGCCAAACCAAACTAACTTAAAAACAACCGATAACTGTCAAATTGGCTGTCACAAAAAACAGTGTTGCCAAATGAAAGTTCTCCGCCTCTAAAAAAAACACCCTTTAGGATGATTCACAGATCTTATTTATTAGTATTTAAAAATTTATATATGTATATATATTTAAAATTGTCAAATCATATTCAAAATCATGTTTCCTGCCAAACAATATTGGTCATAAAACTTACTTTTTAATTTAAAAAATTCAAACTCGCTAGAAAAATATTACTTTTTTACACTGTGAAAAAATCCTTAATTGTAATAAATTGGAAAAATACAATTATATAATATACATTTAAAGTTTTATGTTCCAGTTAAAAAAAACTGCAAACAACTTTTTCGAATACTAAGTAACTAAAAATAACTCTTGGAGTAATATTAAAATGTTGTTTTTTACTCCGTGAATAAAAGTGGATAGTGAATAAAAAAATTATAACGTCAATTCGCATTTTGAATATGACTTACATTGTTTATATATTAAAGTCCTTAATAAAACATTAATTATGAATTCCCGGTGGGATAAACATGAATCACCTTCAAACCAGCTTATTCGGGCAATAATTGATTTTTTGTTTTAAAAATAGATAGTACATTGGACATCTCCATTGGACGCTTTGCTGTATTGAAAGCCATCTAAGTGGCTTTAGCATCAAATTAATGGGAGTATAACGTGTACAGAACAATATAGTGCGCATAGCTTTATTTCGTAGCAACTGGAGTCTTTGTATATCAGCCTTTTTACCTGATATCAACAATGAAAAACAGTAATTGAAATGCGGATATATAATGGTATTATATATAAGAACACGACTCCAGTGACTAAGAATCTCAGCTATTCTCCTAAAAAATTCTATCTTTTCAATTTTTTTTCTAATATGATCTACATGTAACGAAAAATTAAGCTGAGAATCCAAGACTACCCCTAAATATTACTAGATGCATTTTCAAATAGGCTATTAGATATCTATCTTAATCCAATAATTATTTTCTAGAAATCTATTACAATTCTGCTTAGAGCCAAAAAACCATGTACAGGGTGTCCCATTTTCGATGATACTACGGGGTATCTCACTTACGAGTAAAGATAGAGAGTTGCGGTTTTCGCAATACTGTGCTACTTTTTTGTGAAAAGAACGATGGTATAAACAAAATGTTCATAGCCCGCTTCGTTTCTGAGATACAGGGCGAAATTGAAAATAATGCATTTTGGGACCCCCCTCGTATCTCCGTTATACTTTAACATATCGCAAAGCTAAAAAATTGCTCTTATACAGTTTTTGACGTAGAATCCAGTGGTGTGATCAGATTTTTGCTGTGAGCTGTCAATTTTTAGCTATAAATCAAACTTATGTTTTTTTAAATGGAACACCCTATATATTTTTCTTTCGTTTGATTGGAAATGTTATAAGCTTTATAAAAATATATAATACATTATATGTATTTTAAATAATAAGCCTAAAATTCATAATTTCACAAAATATGTCTCGATACGACACTCTTGTATTTTTTTAAATGTAACACCCTGTATATTTTTCTTTCGTCTGACTGGAAATTTTATAAGCTTTATAAAAATAGATAATACATGATATGTATTTTAAATAATAAGCCTAAAATCCATAATTTCACAAAATGTGTCTCTATACAATACTCTTGATGAGTATAGTATAAGCATTGTCTTTTAAACAACGGTATAAGTATTAGCAGGCAGAGACTATTAAGAACAATGGAATTGTAATTTTTTATTGGCCAGACCTTTCAGTGGCAAAATTTATATTTTCTGTGTAATATTGTGTTTTTTTTTTTGATGGCTCAAAATTAAAATTATCAATATTTTTAAAAATATGACATGTTAGTCTGCTTTATACAGAGCAATGAAAACTTCCGTGAAGCTTCTCAGCTATATTCCAATAAGTTTGTTTGAATATTTATTTACCTTTTGACTTATTTGGGCTTATTTTTTTAAGTATCATTTTAATTTATAGATATTCCGAAAGAAGGCATCCTGATCTTTTAATGTTTTCCGGAATAAAGAAAAAAATTGGTAGAACAAGGAACGTTGCCTCCGCCCTTACTGCGATTTTCCTTATTATACGTTTTTGGTAGGGGCCTGATAAACGTTTCTTGTTCTCTTTATTCCCGAAAACATTAAATGACCAGGTTGTCTTTTGTTCAGAATATCCATAAATTAAAATGATACTTAAATAAAATATAAACCGAAATAAGTCAAAAGGTAAATAAATATTCAAACATATTGAATAATAGTTGAGAAGCTTTACGGGAGTTTTCATTGCTCTGTATAAGTCAGACTAACATGTCATATTTTTCAAAATATTCATAATTTTCGTTTTCAACCATCGTAAAAAATACAATATTACACAAAAATATAAATTTTGCCACTGACAGGTCTTCCGAATAAAAAAATTACCATTCCATTGCTCTGATAATCTCTGCCTACTAATACTTATAACGTTGTTTAAAAGATAATGCTTATACGCATTATAAGATCCTTTACACAAATAGTGCACTATATAAAAATCGGCCTTTCCCATTGGTCGATTTGCATGGCCCTCCGCTCGCTTCGCTCGCTACGGGGGCTCAAGAAAACGAAACTAACCAGATGCTAACCCAATCTAACCCAAGACATACCCAAAATCAAGAAAAAAAGCTGTTTAGAAACATAATCTTTAAAAAATAATAAAAAAGCAACGGGATTCGAACCCGCGTTTTCCAGGTGAGAGCCAACGATCTAAACCTCTACACCACTAAAGCTCTTGTCAAAAATCGATTGCATCACGCAGACATATCGTAATACGAGATGGATCGACCAATAGGAGAGGTCGATTTTTACATAGTGCACTATTTGTGTAAAGGATCTTTAAATGCTACTTATACTATACTCATCAAGAGTGTCGTATAGAGATACATTTTGTGAAATTATGAATTTTAGGCTTATTATTTAAAATACATATCATGTATTATATATTTTTGAAAAGCTTATAAAATTTCCATTCAAACGAAAGAAAAATATACGGGGTGTTCCATTTAAAAAAACATAAGTTTGATTTATAGCTAAAAATTGACAGCTCACAGCAAAAATCTGACTACGCCACTGGGTTCTACGTAAAAAAGTATATAAGAGCAAGTTTTTAGCTTTGCGATATGTTAAAGGATAACGGAGATACGAGGGGGGTCCCAAAATGCATTATTTTCAATTTCGCCCTGTATCTCAGAAACGAAGCGGGCTATGAACATTTTGTTTATACCATCGTTCTTTTCTCAAAAAAGTAGCACAGTATTGCGAAAACCGCAACTCTCTATCTTTACTCGTAAGTGAGATATCCCGTAATATCATCGACATTGAGACACCCTGTACTTTGTCTTTTTTTTAACCTAAGCCTATTTACACACAACGAGTTATAAAGGATGTCAAGTTTTGATTTCATAGTATCTACTACCTGATTAAAATCCTTCCCGCAAACACAGATCAACATATCGTCCACAAACAAACTTAGAAACATATCATATTGGTCTAGGTCATTGACATATAGCACAAACAAAAGGAGGCTCAGATCACTGCCCCGCGGCACCTCTATCTCACTATCAAACGGATTTGAGGACACATTATTCACTCTAGTCACATGGGAGCGATCCTCCAGGTGATCAGTGAACCAAATAAGTACACTGTTTGTAATTCCGTAGGCCTGTAGTTTGTGGATAAGTCTTCTCCTATTGATGGTCTCAAATGCACGCTGAAGGTCAATGAAAACGCTCAGGACAACATTTCCATCAAGAACATATGAACACCATTTCGAACACACATACTGTAATGCTGACTCGCACCAATGTTTTTCCCAAAAACCTGACTGACCTTTAAATAACAATTTGTTTGCCTCTAGAAACTGTCGCAATTGTGCATAACACAATTTCCAGAATTTAGTCTATTACCGATAATAAATTAATGGGTCAATATATTCTTCTGGTTTATTTGGTCTAGGCACTTTCGGGATAGGCACAATAACACTGGTGATCAGGTGAAGTAAAGAGTACCCAAGTACACAAAAAGCAGTCTTTAAAAATTTAACTGCTCAGATTTCTTGAACCACATTTAATGTGAAAATATTTGGCACCAATGACGAAGACATACTTTGTAGGCAGAGCGATCAAAGAAAGCTTTCTCGCCCAGGGGATGTTCCTTTACAAATTGATGCTCTCAAAATAGACGTTATCTGAAACAAATTAAAATCTAATGTAATTTTGACTTAGTTTGTAAAGAATTTGTTTATCAAAAACTGAAACAATTAAAAAAATACAAATGTGGAACAACCCAAAAAAGTAAATTTAAAGAAATCTAAACGCGCGTGCTTTAAAAGTGCTCTTATACACTTATATCATAATATGCTATTAATTAAATTCAATATTCATTCCATACATTTGTCATCCTTCCTTATACATGCGTATCAATCAATTAATTAACTATTCAAAACTGTTCATAGACACCTAGACGTGCAACATCTGTGTATGTGTACTTACGTACAAAATAAACGTTAATATTATGAGAAAGCATACTGATGGATATAAAAAAGTAGATGTAAAGATTTACCCTATCCCTATCTACATATATATGATTATTATAAAAATGTTCATCGTATTTAATTAAACCTGTTCTGTTTATTAAACTTCGAAACTGCTATTGCAATACTCTGATTTCCGACAAAAACTACAAAACAAATGAAGTGGGTACTTTTGTACTTACCTAGAAAAAAAAACGTAGATAGATAATCGCAATTTACTCAGCCCAAAATTAATCATTACAACCCAAACACAAACATTTTACAAAGTAAAGCTTCTTCAACTTGAACAATGGCGGAAAATATAAAAATAAACAATGAGATATTCGGAATTAATAGGAACACTCGTCCACGCGGCTCCACTCCGCGTCGCCAGGTAACAGCCCTTGGGAACGCACCAATAGAAATGTAGGAACTCCCACCTTGCAACGTCTCTCGTAGGAGGCGTAGTAATTTTTTGAAATTAAAGAATGGGCACATTTCAGGCCGGACGCCATCTAGCGATGAGGCCTTTTTTCAGTTCGAGGTTGAATAACTATTTCCCTATATAAACAAAGCTTATGGCAAAGAAATATTCGCAATACGATGTCCATAAAACGTTTTCAATCCTTAATGGTCTGCCTTCGATTCGATAACATCGAGAAGGGTAAAGATGGAGTAGTGATTGACAAATGAGCTCCTGTTCCTAGGATTCTAGAAATTTTTACTGTAGTGTAGGAGTCTTTTCGTTGACCAGTAAGTTAAACAGTACAAGCCTGCAAGCCTTAGTTAATGCCCGTTCCTAGTACGCTTTAAACTTGGAAATACATCCAGGAAACCAGCCATCAGAAGGGACCTACAATCTTAGCAACTCCCTAACAAATATTTCTGGTTCCAACCGAAATGTGGCCTTTGATAACTGGTTCACTAGTTATGAATTAATGATCAAATAACTGAAAGAGTATAAGCTTGTGTCAGTAGGCATACTGAGAAAGAACAAACGCAACATTCCAGAACCAAATACATATTTTTTAAAATATATTACACTTGTATCCTATAATATGCAAAAAACGTCCTTCTGGTGCATCATGATTGAGCTATTGATAAAGCAACTTGGGGGGAAAAATGTATCGAAAATATAAAGCGTCTACAACCTTATTAAAAGGGATGTGGATGACCTGGTGGGAACATGTCCAGAAATTCCCAACCGTGTTTTCTCTCTCGAAAAACTATGCAATATTTCAAACTTGGGAGAAGATAGCTCATCAAAATGTTGGTCTTTGAACTCATCCAGGACCACCTCTCTGACAAAAATAATAACGCATGGATACCAAGAAGTATTAGCCAAAAAAAAATTGGCGAAATAATCCCTGCGGTGCCATTGCCAAGATTCCAAAACTCATGGGAAGGAGTTCCGTATGTCCAAGGAGCCGAGATTGGAATACTAAATATTCCTGTTCAAACAGTAAATCAGTGGTGTGCCTGGATCCTGGATCATGCTGCTTGAATTCAGAGAGCGCCGATTTAATTTTCACTGTACAACCCTTGTGATCTCTTATATTATTAGATATCCATTTATGTTTGAACTTTTGGTTATAGCTTGGAAAAATCACCAATTTTTATTTTCTTCTGAAACTGTTCCTCTTGTGTTTAAATGGCACTTAGATGATCGCTCAAGACCATGAAATAAAATAAAAAACATTGCTGAAAAAAAAAGAGTTTATTAGAAATTGAGGTGAAATAAACTTATTTTCACCAAGGCTTTGAATAGGTAGGTACTCGACATCAGCTAGCAATTAGTTCCATATCGAAATCATTGAATGTAATGAAGCATAATATGCATGCCGATACAAAAGGATGATTTTTAGACTAATTTGCTTTTTGCGATTTATCTGAAATGTTTTCAAGGTAATATTGATTCATTCGTAATCGATATTGCTGTTGTTGTTAAAAGTTTAAAGCGCTGTTTATAATAAATCACATATTTTGCTGACAAAGGCATGCTTAAATGCCGTTGTTATTATCGCAGTAGAACATTGCGGGCATTGTTTGGAAACGGATAAAAGTCAGTGAGGTATTTCGCTTCATAACTAAAGGATTATTTTACAATAAATACCGTAATACGAAAGCTTGTTTTCAAATATTTTAAATAATTAAATATCATCTAACAGGATTAAGATGTGAAAACACCTGTGTTTCTTTGTTAATTGCTAGATTGTTATTTATTGATACTTGTGAATGAATTTATTGTGCCCGGAATAAGCTATTACATAAAATAGTAGAATTATCCAGATCATAGCACGATTAGGAATTTCAATCTTGAGATTCTGACGAATTTCCGAATCAGGAATGTCATGATCAATAAGTTTCCATAATCTAGAAATTACCAAAGTATAATTTTTCTCTTGTAAGCTCATGATGTGGCCCTGGTCACCAAGATTCCTTGCTTTAATGGACTATGGCCAGAACTACGTCATATTTCTCTATTTTCGTGTAAATCGAATCATTCGCTGGCATGTTTTTTCTTCTCCAGATTAGGACTGTACGCTTAGCCATCTCTCTCTCTCCAGTCGTAGTTCGGTCCCGAACGTCGTGACTCATGCATGGTTATGGTGGGTCAGTATTCACCTTCATTCTTCGTCTTCTACTGCTCGCAATACTTCTGAAAGCGACGCGACATATTGTGAGGTCTATGGACCTTACAGGAGATCTGCCCCTCAGTCTTTTGCCGTCCACCTTTCCTTGGATCATAAGCTTCTCCATCCCGTTCTTTCTTATGTGTCCGAAAAATTTAAGCATCCGACGTTGGTTTAGAGTAGAAGTCCATCATGATCCTTTATTTCTAGCTCTCTGAGGATGAAGATGTTCGTTATATATGCTCTCGAGGGTTTAGCACGCCATTTCGAGGGCCTTCTGCGACAAGAGGCGTTTATTGTTCATGATTCTGAACCATAAATTGCTATGGGAAGACTTGTGCTTTCGTTAGTCTTGTTTTTGTGTTTCCGTGAATGCTGTGGTCCTTCCATATTTTACCAGCATGCCCAAAGATGCCTTGGCCATTGCAATTTTACGCTGTATTTCGGATTCAGACTTCCCATCGTTGGTTACCCATACCAGGCGATAAATCAAATACCGACCGGTTCTTCTACTGACAAGGCCACCAGGCCAGGAGACCTGGTATCCAGATTAAAGTAATCACGTTAGGCGCTTCCATTCTGGAGCGAAAGCTATCTTCACATTGTGAAAACCGTACATGGTTAGCCCTGTGTGGATACCAGGACACTTAGTCTAGAAGCGACTCAATCAGCCGGCTTCCTCGCCTACTTTCCGTTACAAGTCTCCGTCAAAATTTGTGTTTATATGAATTGTTAAAGAACTGGGGAATCCGGCTAAGGAAAGCATACCCTTGACACTTACGCAAACGTACAGAGATGTAAGTAACCCTGAATCCTCTTTAAAATATTCCCCTCTGTGGGTATGGTTCGAAAGCATATTAATATATACTGGCTGACGCAGGAAGCTTACATTGCTTTTCACCCCCTAGAGTCACTATTTATATCTTAGCTTTCCCTACGTATAATCAATAAAAAGTTGACGTTACGAACGTAAACTACATCTCAGGCTCAGGCAATATGTAATATTCATCTGGCTTCTTAAATGTTGTTGCATCCATCAACTAAAAAAAGACACTTTGTTTGTTTGTAAATTAGTTAACGTGGGCATCCAGCGTTTCTATTTCTATTATTTACATAATTTATGGCTGTTCATTCATAAATCGATTGCAGACATGTCACGAGTGTACAAGTATAATTTATTGGCTGCCGCTACTTTTTCCGGGTACCATTATATAAACTACTACACCTTTCGACGCCGCATAGCTGCGATGAGCCAAGACATAATATATTTCTCTCAAGATTCCGTGCTAAGTTTGTGTTGGACACGTCTATTTCAATTATTATTTTCGAAAAACGACTGGGAACATCTTAATAATATACAGAAATTACTGTATTTTGGCAGTTCTACTGAGTTTACCATTATGTATTGAAATTGTGTATCCAAGCTTAAATATAATGCATCATCAATGCCATACTTGTCGACTATTTAAAAAATATTTGAAAGTAATAGCATGCAACCAAAAACTATGCTTGGGTTTGAACTGGTTCAATTTGGTTAGCTTGGGTTGACAAAAAATATAATTTTGCAAATGTAGGTGAACGGTATCTGATCCAAATTTACGATCGTAGCTATTCATTTTGTTCCGTATAAGATTAGCTATAGTTGATTTTCCGCTGGAGATCTCAAATTTATCACACTAATAACTGCAAGCCGTCCATAAAACTCAGCAAAGGCAAAGCCTATCTATATATTTAGTCTTCTTCGATCCATCTTTTGGGCCTTGTCGCCATGTTCATCCATCTTGTTCCAGCGTGTTTCCTCAGGTCATCCGCCCATCTCATTTCGGATCTGCCTCAACCCCTTTTATTTTCCCAAGGTCTCCAGTTTAAAATATGTTTGTTTCATCGGTCGTCCTATCCTTTCCATTTTGATTTTGCTATCCCTCTTCTAACATCTCTTACTTTCGTTTTATTTCTTATTCACTCATTTCTCTTTTCTGTCCATCAGTGTTACATGTAACATTTGTCTTTCCATTGCTCTTTGTGCTTTTCTTACATTTCCCATGTTTTTCTGTGTGAGTGTCACATTGATTATATACTTTGGTTTTAAGGTTTTGTGGATATCTTTTATTTTTTAGGATGTAGTTTAATTTTCCGAATGGTGCCCAACGTAGTCTGACTCGTCTCCTGATTTCTAGTGTGTGGTTTTCTTTGTTGAGTTTAATAAATTGTTCCAGATGTTCCAGATATATGTATTCGTCTGCTTCTATTTTTTCTTGTCCCAATCCGATTGCGATGTCTTCATCTGTGTTCGTCATGATTTTTGTCTTGGCGTAGTTCATATTAAGGCTGCTGTATCTAGTTCTTGCGTCAGTGCAAGCAAAGTCTACATAATATTAATTCAATAACCTTTGGCAGAAGCGCATTGTCAAGCCAATATTGTGTTGGCACACACCCCGGGATAGTTATCATGATATTTTTAACAATAACAGACTTAAATATTGGGAGGAATTAAGCTGCATCTACTTAAGGTGCCTTATACTAACCAGTGGCGGATTTACCCTAAGGCCCGGTAGGCCCGGGCCTAGGGCGGCCAGATTTAGGGGCGGCCCGACTCGTGTCAAAAATAGTATATTACGTACCTAGGCCAGTAAAGTAAAAAATGTCTCAGATCACATGTAGTTGTCGGTCGAAGCAAAGCTGAGGTCAACAAACATGTGATCTGAGGCTTTCTTATTTACTGGCCAAGTTGTGTATACTATATAAAAGTTGGCAATAAAGTAATTTCATTATGTAATCGCAATTATTTTGTCGAAGCCAGATACGAATGCAAACGTGTGATCGACGAAACTAAAGACAAACACAATCAAAGGATCAGGAATAAACTTTTGCAATGCCCCAGTGGCTCCAGGAATTTCTGGTCAGTAGCAAAGACAGTGAGTAACAACTTTACAAAAACGTATCTCCCACCTTTGACAGACGAACGTGGCATCACGGCGACTACAGCCAAGGAAAAAGCAAACATGCTCGCCAAAATGTTTTCATCGCACTCTACCTTAGACTTCCCCCAAGGCAAGACTCTCCCCACCATATCGAACATCAACACTACCATGGCAGAAGTCAAGTTTCATCACCATGATTTTCGCTAAATCTTTAAAGAACTAGATACGCAAAAGGCATCAGGACCGGACGGAATACCTGCCATCGTGCTAAAGAACTGCGCCAACGAACTAACACTCGGTTTTCCAGGCTTTTTTCTCTGTCTTACGGAAAAGGGATTTACCCATCCTCTTGGAAAGTCACTCGAGTGCAACCTGTTCCAAAAAATGCAAGAAAGCCACTCCCTCAAACTATCGCCCAATTGCCTTGCTTCCAATAATCTCCAAAGGCATGGAACGTGTAGTCAATCAGCAACTACTCAAGTACCTCGAGAGCAACAGAATAATCAGCGATAATCAATACGGGTTTCGCAAAGAGAGATCGACAGGAGATATATTGGCCTATGTCACTCATATATGGAAAAGGGCAATTGAGAACTACGGAGAGTCTGGAGCGATTGCGTTGGATATTTCAAAGGCATTCGACAGAGTTTGGCATGGCGGACTGCTCAACAAACTGCCGTCTTTCGGACTGCCGGCCTCTCTCTGCAGGTGGCTTGCCAGTTTCCTTAAGAACCGAACTCTGCACGTTGCAGTTGATGGACATACCTCAGACACATTCACCATCAACGTGGGCGTGCCTCAGGGCGCAATACTTTCACCAACTCTGTTCCTTATCTATATTAATGACCTGCTGATCGAAACGAATAGTCCTGTTTACAGTTTTGCAGATGACAGTACCCTTGTCTCCCAATTTAGATCAGAAAAACCCTTACCAGCGACTGAGATTCATCACCGCAGACAGTAGCAGATTACGACAATAAATCAAGACCTGGATAAAGTTCAAACTTGGGGCGACCGAAATTTGGTCCAGTTCAATGCAGCAAAGACCCAAGCAGCAACGTTTACCAAGAGGGCCAATACAGCGGGCCCTGACATTGTTATGGTGGGATCGACCATTCCTCCATCCTCGTCAATCGGACTGCTGGGTGTTTCGGTCAACAGCAATATGTCCTGGCATGACCACGTTGCTAACATCGCAATATCAGCCGTCCAGAAACTTAATGCGCTATTTCGCAACAAAAAACTCTATACACCGCAGCAGTTGCTTTTGTTCTACAAAGCGCAAGTAAGACCGTGCTTAGAATATGGCTCACATATCTGGTGTGCCGCACTAAAGCACACCCTAAAGCTGCTGGATTCCATTCAGAAGAGAACTGTGCGTCTCGTCGGCGACCCAGAGTTGACCCGAAATACGGATAGCCTGGAACACCGCAGACATGTGGCTGAGATGTCTCTGTTTTACAGATACTTTCACGGCAGATGTTCCCAGGATTTGGCCCGCCTCTTCCCGCCCCTGGCAACTCCTGTCAGACGGTCACGACAGACGGCAAGAGGTGCACCGGTTCGTCGTACAACTGGAAACACCTAGAACATCGCTTTACAAGAACTCCTTTGTCTGGCGCACTGCATCACTGTGGAACTCACTCCCAGGACATCTGTTTCCCACTAATTACAACCTACAACTATTCAAGAACCGTGTCAATCAACATCTTCGCACACACACCGCTCGTCGAGCGCCATAGGATCTCCCTTTAGTGTGTGTGCCATTGCCATAAAAAAAAACAAAAAAAAAGTCTATATGGTGGAAGCTGAGAAGGGGGCGGCTGATAGCTTGGGGCCTAGGGCGGCCGAGACTGCAAATCCGCCACTGATACTAACATGACACTACTTATGGGTTTGTTTTGATTCTCAATATCAGGTAGAAAATAAATCCTTTGTTCGTGTCCCAAGCATATACAAGCAGCATTCATCGGAAATTCCAAGGCTTCCAGTTTATTCACTCTAATCCACAGCACCAAACTGGAATAACGTTAAAATTTTCAGGAAATTCGAATGTGGGGGGCCAACTTGACGCACCCGTTATATTTCAGCATAAGCTGCGCATCTATAGAGCAGAAAATGGAAGTATCTAAAAGCAACTGAAAATCGTCATAATAAACCTCTGCTTATGGCTTGAAAAATTATGAAATTCATCGATTCTGACCCATTTTTCGAGCTTCAGATCGATTAAATTCAGGCAAAGTAATTGTGCTGTATGATGCGCTTATCTGGTACGGGGTCCTCAGAAGAGGAGATATGCGGATATGGTCACCAGGATGCAGCGTAAAATGCTCATCGAGTAGCCAGCGCATAAAGGACCCTATCAACGAAGGCACTCCAGGTGACGGGAGTGGACCTGTTGGAGCTGCTAGCCGACTAAAGGAGGATCCTCTGTCAGAGGGACGCGGTGACTCGAACCGATAGGAAGGAGAAGCGAGCCAACACACTACAAAAGTGGCAAGAGGAGTGGAAATCCTCTGGACGAAGTGGCCCAGTGGACCAAGCGCCTCCTCCCCGAGATACAGAGGTGGGTGAGCTGTCTCCACAGGAGAATCGGCTACTTCTTGACGCAGAACATGACCGGACACGGGTCGTTTATGCCGTACGCCAGGAGGAGAAATACAAATGCTTCTACTACAGAGAAGTCGATACCCCAGCCCACACAATTTTCAAAAGTAGGCACTGGGAGAGGGAAAGAGCCGACATAACAACAGAGTTGGGAGCCCCGCTGGAACAGGAGGTCCTCACTAGGGGAGACCGGCAATGGAAGATAAGTCACATGCTTCATACGACATGTTTTGACGAAGACGGAGGCCGACGAAAAAACAACAGGCAGGGTAGAACGTTGAATGCAGACAGCCCAGTGTCCTTATGATATACGCAAAGCGGTTCCAGGGTTCTCGGGGAAGAGCAAGTGGAAGTTTAGTCTGTAAAAATCCCACACTACCGCGATAACAGAGAGGTGCAACGGTGTCTCGCAGTAGATTTTGCCACTACCGCAAAAAAGTAAAGTAAGTAGAATTACTTACCACAAAAACTAGACGCGCCTCGAAATCTGCCAGAACTGCTGCTATCCACCAAAAATGTATACAATTTCCGCTTCCGACCCATTTTTCTAGCTTCAAACAGTTTTCAAAGATATTTTACGCAATTAAATGTATAAATCTACATATCTTAATTTAAACGTCATGCCAGGAAGATGTAATTCCTTCATATTTCCCACAATGCATTCAAACTCGACTCGTATTTCTCGATCTCGTAAATTGTTATAGAACTTTTTTATAATAACGATATCGAGGTACTTAAAGGATTAAAGTATATTTTTCAAACTGGAAATCTAAAAAAAAAATCACCAAATCAGCATTTTCAATGGTATCGATACGATTTTTTGGTATGTTGTACTCGTATTCCTCCTTTTTAATGTATGTCCAAATTATTCGGATTTTTAGTAATAAAATATTATACGTGTCTTCTCAAAACTAGAAACAGCGAAAATTTTAAATTCAACTAGCTCACCCTGTATAAAAGATTTATAAAGTAGCCTCTTGTACAGTTTTTGGGGTAGATTCTCGCCTTTCTATATAATTCTTTTTTTCTCAAAAAAATTAAAACTTTCCTGGCTACATTTTCCCTCAAGTCTATTTTCCCGACCTTTTCGAAACAGAGAGGCATTTAGAGAATTTTTCTCTTAAAAAGTTCTTATCAAAGTGCCGCCTCGGCCGCCTTTTTTGGCGCTAGAATTAGCTAAAGTTACCGAAACCTATTTCAATAGGGTTCGGAAGACCGTCAAAATGTGGTGAGAAAATGTTATCAAAATTAATGATTTTTTTTCGACAAAATTATCATGAATCAACGCAAAATTTTGAAAAATCCCACGTGTGACGTAATAACTCGGATTGTCATATCAAATGACCGTTGGCTGCCCCCAAGTGTGCCAATTCCTAAACTTTCAATCGCAGCCGTTTACGAGGAAAAATACTCAAAGGAGTGTTACATGACGGCTTAGCTTCATTTACAACTCAGGAAAAAGTATGCTGAATGGATCTAAAGAAGTTTGCACTTCAAAGAGTCACGTATTTTAGAAATACTATATGCAGCATAAAATCAGGATCACACATTACGATCTTCCCTGAGATCTTTTCAAACTCCTCCCAAGGGAAGAACTACTGATATCATCAGCTAGAAAGAATCTCGTAAACAAATTTATTAATGTACTGATTCAGATTTCAAATGCCTTTGAACGGCGTGAGTTGTTTTTCCTTAGCATCGTAAGTAATCACTTTGCGTTAATAAGAAAATGTGCAACGTTTGGCAACCTCAACATCTTCACACACACACACCGCTCGTCGAGCGCCATAGGATCGATCCCCCTTTAGCGGTCTGTGCCACTGCTATAAAGAAAGAAGGAAAAACCATCAAGACCCGCGTCGGCTGTCATTATTGCATTAGTGATTTTACGATCATTTAACCTCAAAACTTGAACTTTGGACGCTTTTTACGGCTCGAACGTGATGCTATATCTAGAGAATTCCCGAGATTTTTGAAAATAAATTGCGGCACAACTTAGCATGGCTAGGTCAATTTTCTTTTTCAAACTTCTAAGAACGTTATACATTTTTTAATATAAATTGAGGCACTCAATTCAAAATGGCGGAATTAACTTTATTGACATTGAGTATTAATCATTACAGTTTTTTTCAATCATGAGGATGTATCTAACGTGAGATCTTCCATAGTGAGTATATAGATTCTGTTGATATGACCAAGGGGATATGAACATTTTCTGAGCTTTTTTAACTTACGAACAAGGTCTTAGGAACACTGGCTTAAGCCATTTCGGTTAGGCTCCATACTAGGTTCTGCCAGAATATTCGGAAATAAACAAAGATTTACTTTCGCCGAAAGTGCATTCAAAAGAGTAATGATAAGTAAGTATATCATGCAAGTATTAAAACACGAACTATATAATACGTCATAAAATTCAAGCTCTATAAAATCCAATCTAAACAACTATTTTACGTGCACAATTTATGATTTGTTTGGAAATGTGGGTCACTGGCAAATTTTCCACGAAAGTTTTCAGGTTTAGTACAATTTCTAGATGTGGGTGGGCGGAAAGTTATTAAACTTTGGATATTTTCCGAATTTTAGTGAAACACATTTTTATACAAATAAATATTCTAAAATTGTCCTCAGCTTCATCCACTATACAAAACCCAATTTGAAAGAGTTAAGCGACCAAGTTACGTGATAATGGACCATAATAAGATTATTTATATAAAGCATTAATATAAATCTAAAAATAACCCTGCTTCATGAGCTAAATTTGTGATAACTACCTTTTTAACTAGATAATAGGTTATGTACTTCGCTGTGAATGATATGAATGTGAACGCATTGAAAGGACACGGCACATGCAAAAATAAAATTAAACAAATAAGACATTTATTTAAAGAACGATTACCTACTTGTCTTATCCCACAAGATAAATTATTGTTGTGTTTGCTTGCAACAATGTCGCGCTGGTTTCGCTGCGCATGTATTGTAATAAGCCTACTTAATAAACAAAATCGGCCCTAAGGCAGGTTTGGGTGATTACTTATTTCCCAATTTATTTTTAACAGAAGTAGTAATAAAATTACGAATTTATTTGTAATTCATTGGTTGGTATCTATTTTCTTTATTAATGAAATGTTGAATAGAGTTTCATATACATATAAAATATGTATTTGTTTGTTTCCGTTTTTGTGTTCAGTGATTTCAAGGTTTCTGTAAATTTCAACTTGCTATGACCTATATAAATAATATGAAGTTATGATCAAGTGTCATTAAATAAAACGTGGATAAAGCTCTGTTTTATTTTCTTCTTGTCTGAGTGAGCAACTGACCTTAAAATTCCCTTTAGTACTTGTTATGCTTTAAGGTTCTTCGATGTCACTTTAATGAGCTGATTTTAATTTTTTTATTATTTTATTGCATCATGTGATGAATTTACGCTCTAGTGTAATACTGTGCCCTATTTATAATTAAGCAGTTTAGTTCATATATTATTTTATCGTCTACACTAGTTTACTTTTGATAGTTGGCCGCAGAAGTTTAGGTTTGGGATACTTAACCAGACATGCCTTCTCCAGATTTAGATGTCAACCCCATCCAGCAGTCACTGCATGAACGAATTTGGTGTGAAGCAAAGTCTGCCGAACTGAGGATCCGCTCGAGAATTTGTATAGTAGGTAGAGATTTTCCACAAGTAATCAAAATTGGTTTTCGTAAGATGACAACATAAGCAATATAAAGCTAAAGTCTATTAAACAAGAACACAGTGCTGGTGCGGATAAAAACATACATACAATTCATGCAGGGGGGATAAAAATTTTTCTAAGAGATGCGGAAATTGATCTTCTTATTCTTTCCATTACTGGACGTAGGTTTCTTCCATCTTTTTTCACTCTCAAGAAATGCTTTGGAAATGAAGGTTTGTATTCTCAGACGGATATATTATGTAGATCATTATACAAACATATAACGAATGCAGAAGAGACTGGAGAAAACAGAAATAAAAATTTCAGAGTAAAAAGTATTATGATGAACATCATTCAGTGGATTCCGCAGGGAAAGCCGGCAGCGAAAGGAGTTCAGAATGAAGACGATATTACTGATCTAAGAATTCAAGAGTTATGCAACTCTATTCTCATTTATGTTTATAAAGCCTGGACCTTTGTCAAAGAAATAACAGATACATTTAATGCAGTTAACACTGCAGAGCACAATAGACCCGCTCAAATGGCCTATGTGCGCAAGCACCGAACATTAGCAATAGACTAGAAGGTTCATTCTAAGCTCCACCCCCAGCATTTCCCTCCTTGCCCCGTCGCGGAATCTGGTGAAATGCTGGTTAACCGCTCAGGCTTCGTGCCACATTTCACCCCCTTTCGTGGAGGCAGCTCGCCTTTGTAAGCGCTACATCAAAAGTGCCCACTGAGAATGGACCTTCTAGTATCTTGTTAATGTTCGGTGGCGCAAGTGGCTGGCATATTTATGCCTCACCACCCCCTTCGTTATCCGTATCCATACTGCAGAGGAAACGAATAGAGGTGCAGAATGCCACCACCAATTGCAGGTTCAGACCCCCTTCCACCGGCCTATAATATTTACCATTCTAGAGCGTGAAATCAATAAAAATCATGGATCATGTAGGATCAGGTCTTCAGTTATTCCTTATGGCATGCCCAACTTTAGATTTTTAGGCACTGGCGTAAGACAGAACCAATATCTAGTTCTGTCTTACATCAATATTTTGAAATCTAAGATGAAGCATATTTTGAGGAATAGCAAACAGTAAATTGTAAGAGATGAGAGATCCAGGAAGAATAAGAAATCCCAACAGGATGACAAATTGGTTCTGAGATGCTAACACCGATAACACCGCAGCAAATGAAGAAGAGAACGAAACGCCATCAGGGACGTAACTAAGCCAATATAATATGATTGACGTATACAAGCCTACTGCCGATTGAGTGGTTATATCATTCAGTTCTAGTTTTACCTTTCCGAATATCTTGCCATCTAGAGATTAGCATGAGCTGATTATGTGCTGATTATAAGTTTTCCTATCCTTGCAATCAAGCATGTAGCTAAGGTCACTATTGCGCATTTTATTCAGGTGATTCTTGACAACCAGATATCTTGTATGGCCTTTCGTCGTTAATCTTAGTTGATTCTTGCTAAGGTTGTTTAGGGACTTTGGGACCAAAACTACTATGGCTGGGTTCCTGTTTGCTATTCCAATGAACTATGCGATTGCTTTACAGCTTCTCGTACTGGGCACTTTGGCATTCCTAGATCTGGTTAAGGGCCAACATATGATGTTGCTAACGCCTGCCTTGTAAGCTCGTCAGTTCTTTTATTTCCAAGAATGCCGTCTGTGGCCCAGTACTACATTTCTGTCCACAAGAGATCTCAGTTCATTCTGGCATTCCCAGACCAGTTTTGACGTGACCTTCTGGCTCATAAGAGCTATAAGGACCGTTTGACTATCCGATCATACCTAGATTAACATGTTTTCAAAAGCTCTTCAGCTATTTTCCAAAGCATATTGTAGAATGGCATAGATTTCTGCTAGGAATACAGTCGAGCGTTTACTCAGAGGAAAAAACAAGTATTTTCTTGGTCCTAACTTATGTATTCAGCCCCTGTGCCTTTCTCAGTTTTGGACCCATCGGTGCAGAGAGAAAGTCTGATGTATGGTTTATCTATACCTTTTGATCCTTCACAGAGTTTGTCGTAAACGAGGTCGTAAACATATTTTGGTGTCATGTGGTCTGATCTCATCTGCATCATTTGGCACCTAAATTGCAGCCTGTCAAAATAAAAAAATGGCTTAGCAAGTCAATAAAAGCAAATAATTTATGGCCAAGGAGCAACTGCTGTAGTAACGCACATTCTGAATGTAGAAGAGAAATGGTTGTTTTTGAAACATAAATCAGACGATTTTCGGAGTAATGATCTCATGGCAGCAACCATTTTTTTTTTTTGGCAAATTAAATATAAACTCGCACTTTGAACAATGCCTCTATTGAAATCCGCGTTCTATCAATTTGATCTCGCGAAAATCGGAGACAGATAGAGTTATTTATAGACGGTATATCTTTAACGTAAAAACTGAATTAAATCTTAATTTAAACAGAATACGTTTTATGACCTAAACGTAGGTTATGCATACACGTGGGTAGTAGACGCTGCTGGCACGATGTGTGTGTATAGGAAAATGAAATAGTTTTATGGATTTATCAAGGCAATTTAGCGATTAATTTCATTCCAGCGGAACTAAACTACGTATTTTGATGTAGCCTAAAATAAACTGGATCATACTGACTGCCATTATTTTTTTCCAACAAAATAGTTTCCTGCAGTTTTATCTCTCGTTAGGAATCCGCCGAGAAACGTGCTGGTCCGGCTGTCCTCAAAGAGCCTACAACGTTCGACAATAGGATCTATTTGTATCATGAAGTGAGGGTCAGCAGAGTCTTTATCAAGCGCCGATAGAACATCGAGTTTTCCTTTGCAACAATGCCCCGCATCCAAGTCCTTTCTAAAATAATCCTTTACTCATTACTCTCTAATACATTACTATAATTCAATCAATTACGTATTTTACCCCCAAAAACCCTTTATATAGAACCCACACTTACAATGACACCATTTCTGAATAAGTAAAAAACCACTAAACATTATTAGTGGTACTTCCCAATGCTCAACCTCGTGTGCTTTATAACACATATCGTAAAAATATCAATTTGAATACTCCCCTGCCGCTACCGGCGATTTTCTCGAAAATGGTTAGTTTTATCAAAAAATTAAAAAGACCAAAATTTTAGATTTTCGCATGCCTGACTAGATGATGTTGCTGCTTCAATTTCAAATTTCTCTTCGCAAACTTAAAATTTTGAGTACAAAATTACCAAAATCGATGCAAAACTTTAAAAAGTTTTTTTTTTAGGATTGACTTTGAACGAGTTTTTTTTAAGGTTGATTTTTGTCCAGGAGTGTCTTTTACCTAATAATGGTCTATAATATTCCTTCATAACCTAATATTTGATAACTTTTTGTCAGGCCCACCCGAAGCTCGAATAACTATTTTATGTCGTCGGGCAATCTCCGTAATGCTATCCATAATCTTAAAATCCATCATCTATATAAATAAATAATGAAAATTAATTATCTAATGCGTCGCATTTGTTAAAACGCGTATGGGTAATAAATGCAAGATAAAATTGAAAATGTTGAAATTTAAACCGGAATAAACCTACCATGATCTTGAACGTTTTATAAATGCGTAGAAATCATTGTTTATTCAATGTCAATAACAGAATCCAAATAAGCAGGTGGCCCAACGGAAAACTGGGTTTAGATTGGTTTATTTGCTTCCTTGAATGCATTTTTTACGAATTTATCACTATGTGTTTTTGTCTCGCGATAGGATACTTATCGATATGACCAATACGAATTCTAACGCATTGTTGTAATTAAGAGGATCCATATGAGATATGGATATGACTTGAGAATACGAGTCCAGAGAACTAGGCGACAAGCTGGACCCGTATTCTCGAGTCTAAGGAACAGCACGTGAAGAGGAGCTGTAAAAGGGATGTTAATTTACCGATTTGCATTCTATAGAAACAATCGCGCAATTAAAGAATACAATGCATCTTTATTATATCCTGTCCTCTCCACGTGGACGCTGTTCTAATGACTTCCCTGGTGGGATCGTTCGTTCGTTCCTTTCCCATGCTACTGAATCACCAATATTGTCCAATCACAAATCTCATTGTTTACGAATCGGTAGGAATTTTAACGTTTCCCATGCTGTTAACGCTACTCATTGCAGTGATCAGCTAGGCATACATTTATTTGCTAAATAATTGTTTATCGAGTTGTTTCTTTAACATATTCTGTTGATATTTTCAAATTTAAAAAGTGGCAAAAGCAGTGTATCTTTTAGCAGTAATCCGGCATGTTTTGCTACCACTTAGCTTATGCTTCTCGATATATAGATTCTTGCTCACCGCGCGTTTAGCCACTATTTTTCTCACCTATTCCAATCTGGCCTCATCCATAAGTTTGCTGGGCATCAACGTAGAAGACAGCATGTCTTTTGGTAATAGCGTCACCAAAATCGCCAAGGCAGCAACACAAAAGCTAGGAGCACTCTATGAAGCAAAAAAGTAGTATACACCTCATCAGCTTTTGCTGCTCTATAAGGCCCAGATAAGACCATCCCTGGAATACTGTTCCCATGTGTGGAGCTCGGTATACCCAGATACTTGCTCAAGATATTGGACTCCATACAGAGGGGAGCAGTCCGTCTTGTGGATGACTCAGAGGTGACTAAAGACTTTGATACCCTTGAACATCGAAAAAGTGGCGGACCTATATCTTTACTATCGATACTACTACGGAAGGTGTTCGAAGAAGCTGGCACTTATGATTTGGCGTCGTCGCTGTTACAAGACTCCTTTGTCTAGAGGACTGTTTCGCTCTAGAATAAACTTCCGACTGATGAATGTCATATAAATCATATTACAAAAAATTCTGCAACGCTTGGTCCATCTGGTTACGGAATGTTTTGCAACCCTACTATCTGCTACATCAACTCCGAATTTGGTGCCAGTATAAAATGAAACAATTTTAGACATTTGTTGATCATCTGTAGATTAATCAATTCGATCAATATCCCGATGGAAAGAAGAAACTATTAAAACATTATTGTTCTATTTGGGTGAGCATGACTCCCAAAGGCTACCATTCAATTTTATAAGGACCTTTTGATTGAACACCTGAGATACATAGAATGTTTTGACATCAGCGATAGCAAAAGTTTTATTCCATATCAAGCTGGCTTACTGGGAATAGGCGTACGCATTGCGCGAAATAGTCGAAGCATTTCATCTAGTGTCACATATTATTATATATTAATAGAGTTTATAAATCATCTCGAATAAATGCTAATTTATTTTCAACTTTTCTCTGGTGTCTTACATCGGTGCCATCAAAGCTGGTACCTTTCAATAAAAATCTAAACCTCCTTTGAGCCTTTAGTAGCTAAAAGGTTTCAAAGTCCAGCCATGCAGAAATAAGACAATTTTTTCATATACTTCTGTTTCAGACCTAAGAAAGCCTTTATTTTCTCCTTGGAAATAGAGCGTACATCGTCTTTGTTTTTACATCTTACCGAAATCATCTGAATGTACATGTTTTTCTATGGAATAATTAAATCGATAATATTATGATATATTATAAGAGGTTCCAGTATTCTATGGCAGTATTTGCCTTTTTCCCTTTTTGAATTAGAATATTGCAAGGTGTAACCAATGTATGAACAGAGATTGCACGTAAGCAGTAGATTTACCATATGGTTAGTTCTATAGTGATTTTGAAAATAAAACAAAAACGTTTAGCATTATATGGAATATTTTAGTATGTTATTTTAATTTGAAAACAACTTAAACTCGTAAATCGTGTATCTATTTCTGACGATGCTAGAGTATAACCTCGAGTATAACCAATGTCTGCGAGTGCTAGGAATCAACCACACACTCTATCAGAATAAGAATACTTTTAAATACTAAATGGATCGAACAAGAGGATTAACGTGACAGAGTGTCATGTAGACTGCTTTTACTCGAGGCTTAAGTGTTCACGAATATCTACTCATTTAATACTGTTATACTTATTTATAATTTAATAATATCTACCCTAAATAATCTCCTCCTTTTCTCG
Source organism: Pissodes strobi (assembly GCA_016904865.1). Lineage (NCBI taxonomy): Eukaryota > Metazoa > Arthropoda > Insecta > Coleoptera > Curculionidae > Pissodes > Pissodes strobi. The sequence goes on from MU183906.1 coordinate 89,301, forward strand.
ATTAGTCAGCATAATAAGCATAATATTTTTGCAACGGAAAATGTCTGTATGCATGACATTTTGAATGCACTTTTAACATAACGGGCTTCATAAAATATTGATTACTATAATACTATTGTAATATCGCTTCATTCAGCAAAATGTTTATCTCCTCTCGAAATATGTAACAAAGCCAACGGATTTCCTTTCAGTCGTTGATATGACCGACCTTTTTGAAGCTATTTTTGGTATTTTTAGTTTTGTTTTGATTATTTGTTTGTAAGTATAGTTCGGCGGTTTTCAACAATCAATTAATTAAGACCTGCATAGAGAAGGGTCAATGAGTTTCATAAACAAAACTAGAAATAAATTTAGCTTGCAAGATAAGACGCCGCTCCTTTAGTAAATACTGTAAGTAGGTTTTAGCTGTTTACGAAATATTGACAGTTCAAAGTCGGGCATTTTAACAGGCTCTGAAATCTAAACTGCACGAGATCAAAGAAAACGGTTTTCGCATGTCTATCTTAGGTTTTCATAAGCTATCTAATGACAGTAACTTTGATTTTAACCGGAGCTTTATAAGTTCCGGTTAATTTTATCCCCGGGTTAAACTCAAAGTTACTGTCATTCGATAGCTTATGAAAACCTAAGATCGGAATGTGCAAACCGTTTTCTTTGATCTCGAGCAGTTTAGATTTTAGAGCCTATGAAAGTGTCAAAATGACCGACTTTCAACTGTCAATATTTCGTAAACAGTTAAAGTATTATGCGAAATGGGTTTAGATTTCTTTAGAGAGTCCAATAATTTAGTAATATATAGTGTTCCATTAAAAAAAGTGAAGATGTTTTTATTGATATGCTCAAAAGATAATAGCGAAAAACCATACTACTTTAATATAAAAAGTTTTTGCCTACCTGACATTATTTTAGGATAGACAGCTCCCATAAAATATAGTCCCTAGTCGTTTCCTTACGAAGATAGAGGAGGGAGTGTTGAATTTTAATAATTAAAAAAATAATAAATAACTCCTAAATGCGCCAATATATTTTTAAGAAAATAAAATAAGCATTTAAGGACACTCGACAATGTTTGAAATTGGCGAGGCTATTTTGTAGTCACGAGGAGTTAGTTTAGCCTTCATTATATTTAAATTATTACGTCCGGTGGAGTCCCTGAGGGCAGGCCCGTTCCTGAGGTGCCTGGCGCCCACGTGCAGGTTTTTGGTGCGCTCATAGTTAAAAAAAATCGTCCTATTTTTTTTAAATACCTTTCGCGAAAAACTGGCAATGATTTGAAATGTAAGAACACTGATAAAAAAATATTAGAAAAAATATTTATTAAATTACCAAAACAAACAAAATCACAAAAAAAATTTGGTAAGTATATCAAAAGAAAAATATATCCTAAAGAAACAAAAAAAAAACGATATAAACAGTTCTTATAATCAATATATCATTACAATTATTATTTATGTTACAACTGTGCCGGCAACATCGCCTGATAAAACGTAGGAACAATCAACGAGCTAAGAAACCGATGAGTCGACCCTTCTTACCTTTTTTGCGATCAAAAATACCTAGGATAAGAAGTATTATATTATTATGTAAGCTGTGGTATTGGGATATACGGAATAAATCGAGAGAATAAAGCTAGTTTTGTCGGAGAGCTGTCGCTTTATTTTTGCTCTGAATAATATTATAGTAATATTTCAGAAGTGGGATAGAAAGCACGCGTAATTATTAGTAGTTGTGACTGTTGTGTTACGATCGTTTTTGTTGGCCTATTTGGATATTTCTTTTTAAATTATTATTATGTGCATTTAATAAACATTTTGTTATTGATTTCGATTACATAATTGCCATAAAACAATATGAGTGGCCCAAGTGATTGGAGTAGTGATAGTGAGGCAGGACGTTATGTGATTGCTCCGAGTAAAAAACGCAAGTTAGAAAAAACTGTGAGTTTATCTGAAGTAGACAGATTGGTGTCTAAAAAGTAAAGTGGGCAGCTTTGGTTCGCATCGCAGAAGAAAATTGGAGCAAGACAACAATGAAGGTGAACTAAGTTTGTCACAGCCAATAAGATGTATTCTGTGCAAAAAGGTTGGACATAAAGCTAGACAGTGTGTGCTGAAAGAGACATATGCATTTCCGGGCTCCGCAAGATAACAATCCGGAATTCGGTGTTTAATCTGTGGAAAGGGAGGCCATTTACAACAGGACTGCTGGGCAATGACAAAAGGCAAGTGTTCGAAATGCGGAAAAATGGGACAGAGAGCAGGAATGTTGGACAACACCCAGAACATCCACAGGCTGCACAATTTGTGGGAGAATTGGACATGCTACCGACAAATGCTGGTCAAAGGAGAAGGGCAAAGTCAAGGATGTTAAACGGTTGCAAGGGCAAGTACCAAATATGTTTTATAATGTAGTTGCAAGTATTAATGGTCAAAATTTTAAGGGATACATAAAAACAGGTAGCCAAGTAAATGTCGCTCACATTTAAGTTGCGAAAAAACTAAATTTAGATTTAAATTCTAGTGATTTAGTCATTAGAGGCTCTGGCAATTCCCTTATTATGCCTAAGAGATGTAAAAAGTAGGTATTGTTATTCAAAGCATATCTATACCAACATTACTTTTATTTGTAGACATTGAGATGAATGATTATGACATAAGTATTAATAATTATGACATAATTATTAGCCAACCTGTCATAAATAGTAACGAAGTAGTACTTACAATTTCAGGAAAATCAGTAGAGATAAAGCCAATTAAGAAGGACACCTGTTTTCAAAATAATGTAGAGAAAGTACCCCCTTAGAACTTATGCACACACATACCTAGTTTAACCTCCAAGCGAATTTTAATTAAGTTAGAAAAAAAAGAGAAAAGGAATAACTTAATAGGTACTATTGTGGTAACGAAGGTCACAATTACTGTGGTAACTAAGGTCATAGTAGCTTAAAAAAATGGATAATAAAGCAAGAGGGACAGAGTGTGTGGTAACAATGGTCACACAGAAGAACGAATAAAGTCCTATAATATTGTTCAAAATGTGGTAACTATGGTCACATAATATGCAATAAAGTTTAAAAACATATTTATTGTATGTGGTAACTATGGTCACATAATATGTAATAAAGTTTAAAAACATTTATTTTATGTGGTAACAAAGGTCACACTGGACATAATTATTGTATGTGGTAACTATGGTCACATGTAATAAATTTTATGAATATATAAATAAGTACCGAAAAAAATAAATAAATAATAAAAAAAATATATATAACAATAATAATTTGTTACGTTACTGTATCTCAACCAATTTGCAGGGTCAGAAGCCACTGCAAGAGCGATGGTTACTACACCACTGACGGGGCCGCCAGCTGGTCAGGAAGGCCGAATGTTACAACTGTGCCGGCAACATCGCCTGATAAAACGTAGGAACAATCAACGAGCTAAGAAACCGATGAGTCGACCCTTCTTACCTTTTTTGCGATCAAAAATACCTAGGATAAGAAGTATTATATTATTATGTAAGCTGTGGTATTGGGATATACGGAATAAATCGAGAGAATAAAGCTAGTTTTGTCGGAGAGCTGTCGCTTTATTTTTGCTCTGAATAATATTATAGTAATAATTTACTTGATTACTTTGTAATAAACAAAACAAAAAAGGAACGATATACTTAAAACAACACGTCTGGCTTTTACAGAAGCAAGCTCGTTGATCATCTGATTATGGTCCATGAGCCTAAGAAATATTATTTTCAATCGAAAAAATGGCCAAATCTGATAGGCGTTCTTGACTCATAGATGCCCTTAAATAATTCATTATTAGTTTTAACTTAGAACAACTTCTTTCACCTGAAGCTACTGAAATGGGTAATGTAAGGTATATCCTTAAGAACTCTTTCACACGAGGATTCTGTATGCGAGATACGCGTATCCGAGATAAAGAATCGCGGTCGAAAACATGGACTGCTGCATCGAATTCACGTATTTTTAAATCAGTACTAAAATAGTCGCAGTGCCGTGCATAGGTTCATCACTATAGCGCGTAGTAAATAATACCTATGACGATTCAATTTATACTGAAAAATATCCTGCGTCTATGATATAGTCTCCGTTGCAAAAGTATCCATGTCTGAACAGGTCCATGCATATATCGTATGCGCCATACGCATTCAGCGTCCGGCGGCTAAAGTTGCCGGAATGCAGAAATCTGGAATCCCGATACTGGACTCGGGTCGTGTGAATAGGTCCATTTCAATGTATGTTTAACCTGGTATCTCGGATACGCGAATCTCGCATACAGTATCCTCGTGTGAAAGGGCTCTAAGACTAAAAAAAAATTCGGAAAAAGAGACTGTAGATTTTATTAGTTATATAATTTAAAATGTCTATGGGAAAGGATGAATCAGTAGTATTTTTAGGAATAAGAATTTTATATGTTGAAATGTCATTATGCAAATTTAGGCGGTCTTGGTCTTTAGATATTACTCCATTAATCCCAACTTGCAATACGGTATATAAATTTACACATGATTCTTTAATTACGTCAGATTCAGAATTACATAAGAACCCAAATAAATTTTGAAATTTATTTATACCCTCAAACCGCCTTTGTCAAGACTGAATGGTTGTATCTAAAATTGGAAAATAAAAATCGATTTTAAATTTTTGCTTTGGATCTGCTACAGATTCATCCTCGGATTCATCCTTACTTTCATATGAAAATAGTGTGCAACAAGGAAACTACAGAGAGAACACATTTGTGCTATTAAGGCAAACGCTTGGTAAAATTTTTTAGACATATTGAAATGATAAAATAAGAGAAAATTTTATTTTTTTATTAAATTTGTAATAAAGAATACTGAAGGACCGTCGATTTTGCGCCTGCGTGCATGCACGTCCTGCACGCTCGCCAGGAACGGCCCTGCCTGACGGTAGTTTCAAAAATACAATTGACAAAAAAAATGTGTAAAGGATCTTATAATGCGACTGTTCTCCTTTGTATGGAGTCCAATATATTGAGCAAGTGTCTGGGTACCGAGCTCCACACATGGGAACAGTATTCCAGAGATGGTCTTATCTGGGCCTTATAGAGCAGCAAAAGCTGATGAGGTATATACTACTTTTTGCTCTATAGAGTGCTCCTACCTTTTGTGTTGCTGCCTTGGCGATTTTGGTGACGCGATTACCTGTCTTCAACGTTGATGCCCAGCAAACTTATGGATGAGGCCAGATTGGAATAGGTGAGAAAAATAGTGGCTAAACGCGCGGTGAGCAAGAATCTATGGAGAAGCATAAGCTAAGTGGTAGCAAAACATGCCGGATTAGTGCTAAAAGATAAATTGCTTTTGCCGCTTTTTAAATTTGAAAATATCAACAGAGAATGTTAAAGAAACAACTCGATAAACAATTATTTAGCCAATGTATGTATGCCTAGCTGATCACTGCAATGAGTAGCATTAACAGCATGGGAAACGTTAAAATTCCTACCGATTCGTAAACAAGGTGATTTGTGATTGGACAACATTGGTGATTCAGTAGCTTGGGAAAGGAACGAACGAACGATCCCACCAGGGAAGTCATTGGAACAGCGCCCACGTGGAGAGGACAGGATATAATAAAGATGCATTGTATTCTTTAATTGCGCGATTGTTTCTATAGAATGCAAATCGGTAAGTTAACATCCCTTTTACAGCTCCTCTGTCCGAAAAAAATTAAATCAATGTTCCAGGATAGAGGAGAGAAATTTTCAGGGCATGTAGCCGGGGTAAATTCAGGATTCTGAACGAAAACTGGACCCCCCGTATCCCCCCCCCCCTCCTGTTCGGCCAGGAAAGGGGAAAATGAAAAACTAAAATAATTAATTTCGAGAGAACGGGAAGAGCTATACGAAATTTGTATGGTCGGTGCGCCACATGGGGGGCGGTGACCATATGGAGGGACCGGGGCTCTAATTTAAAGGGTGATTTTGGGGGAAACACCGTTTTTCGCCGATATCTCTGCAACGGAGCTACGGATCGAAAATCTGGCAATAACACCCGCTCACGCCTCCCCGAATAACCAAAAATTTTCAAAAAAAATATAAAAAATTATTATATAAACTATATAAGAAAGGAGTTGAGCTGCGAGGTCGGGGATGGCAAAAATGGAAAGAAAAAATGCTTTATGAAAAAAAAAAGTTGATAAAAAGCCAAAAAAAAATCAAAAGTGATGTTGAAACCGAGGGAAAAAGTTTAGGAGAAAAAAAACTTTAAAAAAATAAAAACTTAATTCGTAATATCTCTTTCAGAAGTTTCACTTCAGTTGTGTGCTTATAAGGGTGAGGCACATATATTTTTTTCAAATTGCGCAGCTGATAATACAAATTTATTGTCCTCTCAATTAATGTTTTCATATCTTGCCTTGATTTCGGGATAAAAATTAGAGCAGATTATTAAATTTCTGTTCGACTCAAAAATTATAGTTTTCGCTTAAACTGTTCTTCGTATCAACAAACACAAAATACTTTTTCTATTCGAAATAAAAATATATTTTTTTCATGCCAATCGTACCAAAGTTTCCATACAAAAAAATACAACATAATTTCGTACCGACGCCGACGCCACTGGTTAAATCTGAGCAAGTGTTATATTTTAAAAATAATTTCCCTAAATGCTTATTTTATTTTCCAAATGTCATAAAAGAAATATTAACACATTTAGGAAAAAAATTATCAACTTTCAACACCCTGTATATTCATAACGAAACGTCTAAGGACCATAGTTCATTAGAGCTTTCTATCCTAAAATAACGTCAGGAGTCACGAGCCGAAGTTTGTAACCATACTTTTGAAACACCCTGTATATAATATAGGTATACAATTTACATAGAACCTCTACAAAAATTAATTTAATTATTTTCGTTTTAGAGCTACATAAGTATATAATAGACTTTTAATTTCACATGAAATTTATTAATGATTAAATCAGAGGCTCAACTGGCTATAGAGTATAGACTAGGTACTTAGGTATGTTACATACATTTAGATTGGAAATTTTCAAGAAAATAAAGAAAACTGACATGCCTTTGTCCGTAAAACATGATGCCACTGGTGAATATTGAAATAGGCTTAGGTCATGTTTTAGAAATTTAAAAATATTTATGAATTGACAATTACTTAGGACTAAGTCCTGGTGTTACTAATAGTCAGTCAGATAGAAAACATTACTTCATAGCTTGTATCGTGATTCGTATAATATGATCAGTTGCTCAGAATGATCATTCCTTCTCCTATTTATTAACCATTTTTATTTGCTATACCTATAGTGTGGTTCATCACGGTATGGGTATATACTCGTCAACAAACATCACGAAGAATGAACAGTAATTTCAACAAGACAAGCATATTTAGGGTAAGGTGGGGTAATTGTAAACAAGACGTACATGTAAACATAAACAATATTTATAAAAAGTTCTAAAAACTCGTGGAACAGTGTAATATTTATTGCATACCTGTCAGGCTGCAAACGATTCGCCAATTTTAGTCCACGTGCTTTCGAAAAACGTTTCTCCTTGTTAACAAAAAAAATGAGATTTGAAAATGTCATCAGTGTTGTGAAAATTTGCCAAAAAAAAATACAAAATATAAGCCTACTTCTTATGGATATTTGATAGAATTTAGTGATCTTTTATCCGCTTTACCCGAGGCTTTACCTCACCCTATACATGAATTCACGCATAAATCAAAGATAAAACAATGCTTTTGAGCAATATTTCACAAAGAATGAGACTTGAAACTAGGGTGATAAATGCCAAATAGGAGTTAACGTGAAAATATCCTCCTGCGATATTATATGACGCTTTTAGGGTTTTTGGAATCCAATCATATTATCAAGCCCCTTTACAAACAGCAATACCATATTATCATAAAAACTTTACTCGAGTTTTACACACCAAACTAAGTCAGGGTGCGCGACAACATCGATTTCCTTTCCATTTATTTTGTTTTACTTTATCCTTTTTTACGTTCCCCTTTAAGGTACAGGGTTATTCATTATAAATGGACACCCCCCTTAACTTGGTTATTTTGAAAGATGGAGGGATAATTTTTTTAACGACTTGTAGGTAATCATCTTAATTTTTTTATTAGTTATGAAAATATTATACAGGGTGTCCCATAAGCGAACGCCAATATAAAGTTATATTTTTTTAAATGGAACTCCCTGTATATTATTGCATTTATGAATTCTCCTTAAAATTCTAAGCATATTTTATGTATGATGTTATATCTCTACAGTTAGTAGTTTAACAGCTATAAACAGTTGAAAATCGGTACTTTGGCTACTTTTCACCTTGGTAGCAAGAAGATCATTAGAGATGGAGTAAAATGAACTTCACATTCATATCTTAACTTTTCAAGTGCTATCTGATGGGGCTAACTGGCAGGCGGTACCATGGGTACCAAATCTGGTACCTTGGCAGGTACCATCAGTTAGCACCATCAGATAGCTCTTGAAGAGTTAAGATAGGAATGTGAAATTCATTTTACTCCATTTTTAATAGCCTTCTTGCTACCAAAGTGAAAAGTAGCCAAAGTATCGATTTTCAACCGTTTATACCTGTGAAACTACTAACTCTAGAGGTATAACATCATACATAAAATATATTTAGAATATTAAGTAGAATCCAAAAATGCAATAATATATAGGGTGTTCCATTTAAAAAAATTAAATTTTATATTGGCATTTGCTTATGGGCCACCCTGTATAATATTTTCATTACAAATAAAAAAATTAAGATGATTACCTACAAGTCGATAAAAAAATTATTTCTCTATCTTTAAAAATAACCAAGTTAAGAGAGGTGTCCATTTATAATGAATAACCCTGTACATTTCAATCCATTTTTCGCTCTTCTGGAACTGATGCGGGAAAGTCCATGGGAAATATCGACCCTTAACGGCAGTATTTAAAGTAATTAATTATATGAATTAAATCATATTCCTTTTAACTGATGAAGCATACGCAATGATAAAAACTGCGTTAAAATTAATTTAAGCAAATACCTACATTACGCGTTATTCTTTCGACTTGTAACGCATTACTAAATAATAATTTATATAATGATAGTTTCTAATACACGCATTCAATTGGAAGGAAGATATACTTTCTCTCCATTCTTACAATAATTTCAAAATTTTATTTATATCCTTAGACATCAAGACTAGACGAATATTTCTAAATTTATGACCCCAGACAAGAGCGGCAATAAATTAAAATTTCATATACCTACGTGGAAATGGATTTTTAAACTAATGATAGGATAAGAGATAATAATTGCCTCGGAAGTGCAAAAATATCTGTCTCTCTTTAATGTTTTAATTAGAATGCGCGCCTTGTGCATTAAACATCTTGCCCGGATCGCCTTGAAATTCCGGTGAATGGACAACAGACGACTATACGGACGACTGGCCACGGGAGTTGACTCATAATATAGACAATGTACAACTTGTAGTTTTTGCAATTAAAATAGCGGACTATGCGCTAAATTAAAGACAACGAATTCCTAATCAGGCTAAAAGCTTAACTGCATGTGATGCTTCTAATTCCACGTCTCGTCCCACATTTATTGTGAATTCCGGTAATGTTACAAGTTGTACTTAAAATAACGGAACATCCGCCAAAATAAATTAGGATTCAATAGAACAGCAGAATAGACAACACATTTTTCATTAGGCTACAACCAGTACGTGGAAGAAAATACCATGAAGGACTTGCAATGAAAAAAATTGAATATGCCCTAAATTAAATTAAACATATAGCGAATTTCTAATTAGATCAGGAGAGCTGATTCATATATGGACATGGTTGTACAACTAAAATAGCGGAATATGTACCGAACTAAAGCAGGAATCCATAAAAGCTATAGATATATTTCTTCAATGGCTGGCTCTGATCAACTTGTGCTTGCAATTAGAAAATAGCAGAATATGCCCTAAATTAAATTAAAGATATATGGGCATCGTTGTATAACTAAAACAGCGAAATGTGGAATCAATAAAAGCTATAAATAGTTTCCATCAATTTCCGGCTCTGCGACTTGTAGCGGAATTAAATTAAATTAAAAAATAGCGGAATATGACCTAAATTAGATTAAAGATGTAGCGAATTTCTAATTAGACCGGGGGAGCTGATTCATAATATGGACATTGTTATGCAACTAAAATAGCGGGATATCTGCCAAACTAAAGCAGGAATCAATAAAAGCTATAAACAATTTTCTTCAATTTCTGGCACTGTTCAGCTTGTAGTACTTGCAATTAAAGAATAGCGGAATATGCCCTAAATCAAATTAAAGATTTAGCGAATTTCAAATTAATTCAGAATAGCTGATTCACAATATGGGCAGTGTTCTACAACTAAAATAGCTGAATATGTGCCAAAGTAAAGCAGGATTCAATAAAAGCTATACATAGTTTTCTGGCACTGTTTAACTTCTAAGTAGTGCTGGCAATTAAAAAACAGTGAAATATGCCTTAAATCAAATTAAACATTTAGCGAATTTCTAATTAAATCAGGATAACTGATTCACAATATGGGCATTGTTCTGCAACTAAAATAGCTGAATATGTGCTAAAGTAACGCAGGATTCAATAAAAGCTATAAATAGTTTTTCTGGCACTGCATAACTTGTAGTGCTTGCAATTAAAAAATAGCGGAATATGCCTTAAAT